>JBBBDQ010002065.1:40000-330000 GCA_037127315.1 Ascarosepion bandense | reverse complement strand
ATAAAGTTTATTTTTGATGAATTAATAACTGAAGACACTGAGTAACAAGAAAATATTTTTAAAAATTTTAAAACTTTAATTAGCAAAGATAAAAATGAAAACAATTTGTCTACATTAAACAGCACAGTTTTTGATTTTACTATTTGTAATAGATTTTCGGAAAACTGGTCTCGTAATTAAAAAAAAAACATGATTTACATTCCATAAGTCCTGCATTCAATTAATAAATAAAAAAATTGGTATAGATAACGAATTTCTAGAGGTTTTATGCAATTAATTGGAGTAGGGGGTCTTCTTCTTCTTCTTCTTCTTCTATGTGCTCTGTCCCTTCAGGACGTAGGCGATCATGGCTTTCCACGTTTCCCTATCCCTGGTGGCTCTGAGCACGCCTTCTTCTGTTACACCATGCAATCCTCGTTCCATCATCCACCTGATTAGGTCCTTCAAATATGTTATCCGTTGCTTTCTCCTGTCTCTTTTCCCCTCTATCTGGCCTGTTAGTATCAGATTCTCCAAGCCCTCCTTCCTCATTGCGTGTCCCAGAAACTTCAGCTGTCTCTTCCTGATACTCAGTATTAATTTCCTTTTTGTTTCCATCATTTCTAAGACCTCATCATTGCTCACATGCTCGATCCATTATATTCACAGCATCCTTCTGTAGAACCACATTTCAGTTGCTTCAAGTATTTTCTTCATCTTCGATTATATTGTCCAGCATTGACTACCATATTGAAGAACCGATATCACATAGCAATCCAGTACTCTCTTCCTTGTCCTGTTTCTTAATACTTTACTCAACTTCTGGAATGCTTCCTTCGCCATGCCAATTCGCCTTCGTAGGGGGTAACAGATGTAAAAAAATATTTTTTTAGTTTTTCTAAAAATAATAATTGCATAAATAATTTCATTCATTTGTGAACAAGTTCTTAAAATCAGACAATTAGTTGATTTTTGCAAGAATTTTCAATTTAATGTCTTTCAACGCAAAAAAAAAAAAAAATGACTTGCACAATATTACGTTTTGCTTAATAGTCACATTACGTAAACATAGCGTGAATCGCTGATGGAAAAGAAAAAAAAATTAACTGAGATTTCGAACGTATTAAAAAGGATTAAATTTTTAAAAATTTATGACAACAAAATTTGATCTTTCCTCTTAATAGCATCAACATTTTCATGATAAAAGTTTGCTTTTATTAAGTATGAACCATTTTAACATCATGCTATGCTGTTTTTTGGCAATTGCGTAGAGGTACCTCTCCACTCATTTTTTAAATAAAAAATTGTGTTGAAATTTATATATTAGTTTTAATTGAAAGTTACATTTACTATTTCCGGTAAGCAAAATACACTGGTATATTTCAAACAGAAATTATATTCATTGGAATATAAAATTTTGAAGTTTTTTAAATTTTCCAATTTTTGACCATTTTTGAGCGATGTAAACAAAAGTTAATTCTCGGTTATAAAAATCTTGTAAAAATAAAATATGCATCTGTGACATTATTTTTTGAAAATTAGCAAAGTTAATGTTAAACTAATCTGATTTACACAAGTATCTATCTATCTATCTATCTATCTATCTATCTATCTATCTATCTATCTATAGCATGAAATTAAAAATAAATCTATTTTTAAAGACTGAGTTGACCTTTCTAATCTTTCCACCGTAATTGAAATTTGTTGATAGATGTGAAATAAGTATATAACGATCACAAGTGACATAATTGTACAATTTTTCCAGTAAGGGGAAGAAACCCTGAAACGCATAACCTTTTAATGAGCACATAGAAATTACCATACAAAAAAAAATCTTCAAATACACAGAAAAAAATAATGAAAATTATTTTCAAAATACTATAACTAGATGATTTGTATTAAACTTTTCAGTTTTCGATGAGTAAATATAGTCTTCACTTTATAACCTACCATCCTATCCGACAATTATTTGATTTTTGTACGAATTTCCAAATTAATGTGTTAGTCACCGAAAAAAAAATTGAGTTATGCATATTAGGATCACCATAAAAAAGGGGTCAAAAGTTATCTCCCCTGGACCATTCCAAGGAGTCCGTTACCCAGGTGCATGCTGGGAGACAAGAAGAGACTTCCGGTAGAAGCCAGCAAACATGGCGTGCAGAACTTTGCCACGCTCTCTATAAACACATCCTTATCCAACATCCACAACTGTTCGCGGTACTCATGTTTCCACAATAATAAATTCCCTAGTTATTTCCAATACTCGGCGAGTGTGTCATTTTTCCATTACCGTTTTATTTTGTCATGTTAAAAACGTAACAAAACTGGCGACGAAAATGAGACGCAGCACGTGGTTTGGAACGAAAAGAAACTGACAAGTAGAATTTATTTCATTGATTGGAGAATTTCAGAAATTGGACGTCGAATTTCGTGGACACATAAAATAACGTATTTTTTTTCTTTTCCATTCAGTGTGAAATAATGGATCCAAATACTATCCAACAGATTCTACAAAAGCAACTAAGGTTGATGGAACTCTTTTCAGAGAGACTAGGAACTGTACCACAACCAAATTCTCTATCAACGAAATTAATACCGGGACAGACTCTCGAAAATTCCATCACAGAGTTCCACTGCGATAAGAAAGCAAACACAACCTTCGCAACGTGGTTCGCTCGTTATGAGGATCTCTTTAAAGAAGATTTTGGAGAGCAAAAGTGTTATGTTGCATGTACAGAAATATTGTGAAATAAATACGAACGACGTAATAGTATAAAGCAGGTGTATTACCAGGAAGCGAAGTATTTACAAAAGATGCGGTTAGTCGAATACAGAACAAGGGTTTAGTTGAACGTATTGTCGTGAGACGTAAGAGTTTGACAAATAGAACACTTCCGGTCCAATACCGGAAATACTCGGCTTACTTCTTCGACTGACTCCAATATTTATTTCTTGTATAAAATACAAAAAATTGTGGCACAAAGCCGAAAAGGGGAGGAGGAGAGGTTGGTTCTCGCTTAACTATCCTATACCTAGCTAAACACTATCACGATCCATTCATTCATTCTGACTTCCGAGGTCCTCCTCAAGGTATCATCACTACTACTTTATGTAGTGCTTAGAACAGTCCATTAGTGTAGAAAAAGGTGGAGAGCGCCCCAACAAAAAATGAGGCTCCTTTTACGAAAAATTGTTCCGAGTGAACACGAAAAATATATTAACTCCATTTTACCGAAACAACCTTGGGATTGTAGCTTCGTGGAAACGGTTGAAACTCTAAATAAATTTTTTGGTGAACACACCTCATTGTTTAATGCAAGATTCAACTGCTTCAATATCACAAAACGTGATACAGACGATTTTACAACTTACTCAGGATTCGTCAACAAGCAATGCGAACGGTTCAAAATTTCCACCATCACAGATGAACAATTTAAGTGTTTGATTTTCGCATGTGGAAGGGATGTGCGCACAAGAGTTTTGTCAAAAATGGAACAAAATCCGGATATTACTCTTCAGTAAATTACAAAGGAATGTCGGCAGCTTGTGAATCTTAAAACATGATTCAGATACGGTACAACAGTCGGTACCCGCAACAACATCCACAATCAACACTATCCAAAGACGACAGTCACCGGAAGCAACACCAAAGAAACCTCCATCTGCTTGCTGGAATTGTGGTGGCAGGCATTTTGCTCGGAAATGCCCCTTCAAAACTCACCGCTGCCGCAAATACAAGCGGCAAGGTCACAAAGATGGATTCTGCACACCACCGTGGCGCAAAGCAACGCACAAGCGATCACAAAACAAAAACAGACATAAAACACAAACAAACATTCTGGTAGCAACGTTCCTTCCCAACTCCAAGTCAAACCGCAAACTGTGGAACTTAACAACCATCCGGTTCGATTACAAATCGACACAGCATCAGACATAACCTTTATTTCCCAGAAACTGTAGAAAAGTATAGGCAGACCTCCACTTACATCTACAAAACATGTAGCACAGAGTGCTTCTAGGGATTGTGTCCATATTACAGGCGAACTGCCAGCAACAATCAAGATTGAGGAGAAGACAGCATCTGGGATCATATACATTTCAGACTCCCAGCACAAACTTTTTGGGACTTGATTTTATTGAACCACTGGGTCTTCTTGACATCCCACTCAATTTTGTTTGCAATGCAGTATCAAAAGCACTGACCCGGAGTGCTATTAAGGACCTGACCGAAGATATATTCAAGCGGTTTTCTCCAGTTTTCACAAGCAACCTTGGATGCTGCAATGAAGCTGAAGCCACACTGACACTTAAACCTTCCACTAAACCTGTGTTCCACCCCAAACGCCCGGTACCATACGCAGCACTACCACTGGTGGACAAAGAACTGAAACGCCTAGAAGAAAAGAAAGTCATCACACCAGTCACATACTCACAGTGGACAGCACCCATTGTGGTAGTAAAGAAAGCTGATGGCTCAATTCGGTTGTGTGCCGATTTCTCAATTGGCCTCAATGCAGTACTGGAAGATCATCAATATCCACTGCCAGTTCCAGAAGATATCTTTACCATACTCAATTGTGGCACCTGTTTTGTCAAACTAGACCTCACAGAGGTCTACTTACAAGTCTAGGTCTCTGCAACCTCTAGAAAACTACTGACGATAAAACACCCATCGTGGCTTATTCCAATATCGACGGTTACCATTTGGGGTAACAGGAGCAGAGGATGCAGCAGCATACAGAGACGACATCATTGTTGTCGGGCGATCAAAAGAGGAGTTGTCAGAACGTGTTGACAAAGTTCTGACACGCATTCAAGATTTTGGTTTTCATCTTCGACCTGAAAAGTGTCATTTTTATTTACAGGAAATAAAATATTTGGGTTTTATTTTGATCGCCATGGCCGCCGTCCAAATCCGGATAATGTGGCAGCTATTCAACGCATGCCACCCCCATCAGACACAAGCAGCTCACGTTCATTTCTCGGACTAGTTAGCCACTATGGAAGTTTTCTACCTTCTCTGCATTAAATTAAGTCACCACTTAATAAACTGCTAACAAAAGACACAAAATGGTCCTGAACATTAGATTGTCAACAATCGTTTGAAAAAATTAAAGGACTAATCAATGCAGACTTGCTGTTTACACATTTTGACCCAACTCAGAAAATAGTAGGAGCAGCGGATGCCTCAAGCCAGGAAGTTGGTGCAGTGATCTCAAACATTTTCCCAGATAAATCAGAAAAGGCGATAATGCATGCAGCAAGATCCTTGACACCTGCAGAATGCAACTGCAGCCAAATAGAGAAGGAAGCACTGGCTCTGATCTTTGCAGTAAAAACGTTTCACATGATATTTGGGCGCCATTTTACTCCCCTAACAGATCACAAGCCACTGCTTTCCATCTTTGGCTCTAAAAAGGGATCCCCGTGTATTCAGCTAGTCGATTACAACGTTGGGCAATCACCTTATTGGGGTCAGTCAGTTAAGTGCCATACGTGATACACGCTTGGGCAATCGTGTCTCGAAAGAGACATAACTGACTGGGCAGAAGATTATCCCGCAGTAGGTTGCCATTGCTTTCTGCGGTAGATTGGTTGCCAGCGAAGGCTATAGAACCCAATCTACCCTGTTATTTAACCCATAACTGGAAGGAGGAGACGGATTAATACCTTTCCCAAGGGTATTTGCGCGTAAGTGAATGCAATGGATTCAACTGGAATTCGAACTCGGCTCCCTGGCTTCTCGTTCCGAGCCGATATTCACTGTACCACAACGCACATTATTGGGGTACGATTTTGAAATAAAATACAGCCGAACAACAAAATTTGGTCAGGCTGATGCATTGTCACGCCTCATCAGATCACATTCTGCCCCAGATGATGACACCATCATAGCGGCCATCAGCATTGAGAATGATTTCCAACGCACACTTACCGATTGTCTCAGAAGAATTCCTGTAACGAGATTTGAAGTTAAGCAAGAGACTCATCAAGACCAAATGATTCAAAAAGTTATCCGGTTTCTCAAATGCTCATGGCCATCTGACCTCACTGGGGAGCTGCAAAAGTTTCAGCGGCGAAGAGACTCTCTAGCCATCATTGATGAGTGTCTTATGTTTGCAGACCGGGTTGTGATCCCTACAAGACTCAGAGGAGCTGTTCTTAAACAATGACACTCAGGACATCCTGGCATCAATCGGATGAAAGCCATAGCCTGCAGCATGGTATACTGGCCCAACATTGATTCTGACATCGAACAGATGATCAAGAGTTGTGTCCCTTGCATGGAAACACAGAAAAACCCACAATGAAACATGGACTCACACCAGACATATCCTGAGCAACCATGGTATAGGGTTCATGTGGACTCTGCTTGTCCTATAAATGGACTGAGTTTTCTGCTAGTTGTGGATGCCCATTTCAAATGGCCAGAAATCTTTCCGATGAAAAATACGGACACCCTCTCAATTAGTATCCTTAAACGGCTCTTCAGCCAACATGGCCAACCAGAAACACTTGTGTCCGACAATGGAACACAATTTACATCGGAGTTGTTTCGGCACTTCTGCAAATCAAATTGCATCACGCATGTCCGAGTTCCTCCCTATCACCCACAATTCAATGGCCAAACCGAACGGTTCGTAGACACATTCAAACGTACTCTGTTAAAGCAAAGGGAGAGGGAACAACAGAGGCGATATTACATTCCTTCTTTGCTATCGGACAACACCAAATAGTGTAGTAAAGAGTCAGATGACACCAGCAGAGGTACTTATGGGGCGAAAGCTCCATACCACACTGGATGCGTTACGCCCAAAGGAATAACAAAAACTGAGTATGTGCCAGAGTTCAGATCGACCACTATCAGTAGGTACACCAGTGATTGTCAGGAGTTACAGACCTGGGCAAGCAAAATGGACACCAGGTACCATCCACAAGAAAAAGGGACGATGTGTCTGTAGTGTACAAGTTGGAGATCACCAACAACAGTAAGACAAACAACACGTCGAACATTCCACTGGACTTACTAGTGGACACATTTGAACTACCGGCTAGACCACCTGTCGAACAGGCAAATATAAACTAGAGCAATGCAGAACCTAGAAAGAACCGGCCAAAGCGGAATAGAACTAAAGTGAAGCACCTACAAATTAACCCCAAGCGTGCTCGTTACAGCTAATTGTCTTCTTAAAAAAAAAAAAGAAAAGAAAAGAGGGATTAGGATCACCATAAAAAAGGGTAAAAAGTTGTCTCCCTTGGACCATTCAAAGGAGTCCGTTCCCCAGCTAATAGGTGCATGTTGGGAGACAAAAAGAAGAGACTTCCGGTAGAAGCCAGCAAACATGGCGTGCAGAACTTTGCCACGCTCTCTATAAACACCTCTTTGTTCAACATCCACAACTGTTCGCTGTACTCATGTTTCCACAATAATAAATTCCCTAGTTATTTCCAATACTCAGCGAGTGTGTCATTTTTCCATCACCGTTTTATTTTTTCATGTTAAAAACGTAATAAAAAATGTAATATTCCGTTTTTCATTGTAAAATCTCGTAACAATTTGGCTCCTCGCTAACGAAAATAAAAACAAGACTTTTATCAAAATTTCGAACGTGTTTGAAAGGATTACAATATTTTGAAAAATAATTAAAAATACTTTGATTTTTCTTCTTAATACAATATAACCCGGATATACGAGAAACCTCGGATATAAGAGAGATTTTCTCTGGTCCCAAATTAAAGCCTGTGTTAATGTATATAAAATAAACCAAACGTGGATATAGGAAAACCCGGATATAAGAGAAATAATATACGGTCCCGACAACTATCCTATATCCGGGTTACACTGTATTATATCAGTATAACCCGATTATACGAAACCCTGATATAAGAGAAAGTCGGATATGGTAACATATATATATAAAAGGCAAGATGTTTGTGTGTATGTATGTTTATCTGCTTGTATGTCTGCATTTTTTTCAGCCCTTTTATTTTAGTTTTTGCTTCGGGTTTGGCTCTAAGTAGGTATAATTGTAGTTCTTAGTCTCAGCCATGATACCATTTACTCAGAGGACTTATTTAGCCTTCAAAATTCAGTTACATCCATTCATTTTTCTTTCAGTTTATGGTTTCGCTTTAACTGGAAACAACTATTGCTTTTAGTCTTTCGTGCCAACGTCCAAAGAGTCTGTGCTCCAGGACCATGGATTAGTTTTAAAGCTTTCATTACACCCGTGCAAATATATATATATATATATATATATATATATATATATATATATATATATATATATATATATATATAATCATTTCACCCCGGGCAAGGCATAAAAGCCACTGATGTGCGGGGGGCTACATAACTGAAAGAAAATTAATTAGAGGAGAGAGAAGAGGATTACAAGCCAATTAGGAAGAAGCAATAGAAAGATGAAAATGCAGGTGTGATGACAGTTGCAAGGGGGGAGAGAAAGGGAAGGATATACGGGGTGGGGAAGGGCTAGAGTCAAGTGGTTAGTAGATGAGTATTGACATTGCATTTAAATTTCTGGAGGTTGTAGCCTTCAGGAAAGCAAGAATATGGAAGCGAGTTCCACAGGCGGGAAGTGTGAGAGAAGAAGCTGCAGGAGTAGAATTGTCGTCTGCATTTAGCTAACCTAACTGTGAATGGGTGGGACCCAGTTGCCATTCTGGTTGCACGAGGAGGCACCAGTGACTTAAGTTAATCTGAGCAGAAGACATGAAAGTACTTATAGAACAGACAAAGGGAGGCCACATCTCGTCGGTGGGGAAGTGGCTGTAGTCGAGCCGCCAAGTCAGCACCTATCACGTTACTAACTCTCCTTTGGAGCCTGTCGAGAACACTGAGGTGAGCGGCAGAGGCGCCTGACCATAAATAGCAGCAGTACTCCATGCAGGGTCGAATGGTAGACTTGTATATATGCAAGATGGATTCAGGCGGAAAAAACATCCTGGATCGACACAGTGAACGAACCTTCTTAGCAGTGGATTTATCTATGGATGTAACGGTTCCATTTGAGATCAGAAGAGAGGTTAAGGCCGAGGAGGCGCAGTGTATTGCACTCAGGGAGAATCGCTTGGTCCATGCTTATGGGAGGCAGGAGAGGTTGCCTGTGATGGTTGACCGACAACAGCTTGGTCTTGGACGCATTGAAGTTGACAAGCCACTTCTTGCCCCAATTCACCACAGAGTGTAGATCCCGTTCAAGGTCAGCAGCGAGATTGTGTCTGTCTGCCATGCCAGGTTTCTTACTGGAGCGGGAGCATATTGTCGTGTCGTCTGCGTAGATGCCTACTTGAGACTTGATCTCATCTGGGAGGTCATTGATGAAAATAAGGAAGAGCGTCGGGCCCAGGATTGTACCCTGGGGGACACCGGCATTCGTGCTGTAGGATGAAGAGGCATGCCCATTCAAAACGTCCTTCATTTTGCCATTGTTTAAAAAAGACTGGATTAGGTCAAGCAGGCGTCCGGTAATGCCGTAACCCCGTAGCTTGCAAAGGAGGCCAGAGTGCGAACCCCTGTCAAAAGCCTTGAAGATGTCCAGAGCAACTGCACGAGCCTCGCCTGACTCATCGAGGGTCTGGAGCATGTACTCCGTAAAGGTTGTTAGCATATCGGCAGTGGACCTGGCAAAGCGGAAGCCATATTGTTTGTCAGAGAAGAGTTTGTGGGCAGTAAGATGTTGAACAATTTCAGCATTGATTATATATATATATATATATATATATATATATATATTGAAATAAATATATAATAAACATGCAGAGATAATATATATATATATATTACACGATGGCAGAAATATACGAATGCCCAAACATCTTAACTTAGCTTATTTTAACACGGTGTAAATAGATGTATAAATTGATTATCTAGTGTCCAAAACTTATTGTAAATGCATAATCTTTTCACGCGATGGCAGAAATATACGGATGTCCAAACATCCTAATTTAGATTAATTTAACACGTTTTAAATAAATGCGTAAATAGATTATCTAGTGTCCAAAACTTGTCGTAAATGCACAATTTTGTGACTCGATGGCAGAAATTGACCAAGCAGTTACTTCCACACCCCCTACCACTGTTAGAAATTTTCCTCATCCTCTGAGAATGCATGCCTCAAAATGACATGTTGAAAACGTTTATTTCCCCACTAAGTTTACAAATAGATAAAGATACATTCTTTTACCCGATCTCTTACAGAGAAAAGTATTGATTTCTAAAAGAGGCTACGATGAAAAACCCACTTCTACCTAAACGCTTATTCCGGCAAAATATTTTGTACAAAATGGAAGGAATACTGTGTTATCTGATGAAATGATCTAATTTAGCTCATTGAAATGAATTATAATTTATAACCAATTTAAATGACTTGTCGAGTTTTCCATTATAATTATCATATTGCTCTGGATAACATCCATTGAGCTCTCTATATAGATATAACACTTAATATTTTATATTAAGTTGATCTTGGATTATCTTCGCCGTTTACGGACTGGACATATATGTATATATATATATATATATATATATATATATATATATATATATATATAGGAAAACTACTAAAAAGTTGCAAGTTTAAAAATGTATTTTTTTGACAGTATTTATTTATTTCTATTATTATATTTGATATTTCAGACCGCCCTCGGCCTTTCATCAGAAACAAATGATTTTAAAATTGAAATTAGAAACGTTTTCGTCCGAGAGATTGTTTACATCACGTGACGCGGTTGTTTACATCACGTGGCGCAAAAAGCGACAGATCTTTTTTTAATATTTGTAAACATAAATCTATCTATAATAATACTTATAAATGTTGTTTTAAAGAAATTTTTTTTTAAGTGTATCTAAAAAATGTCTAACTATTGAAATATTTATAAAGATTCAAAACACCTAAGTCCCTATTTAACCCTAGCCTGTATGTATTTAATTTTAAAGTCCAGTATTTTTATTTCTTTCTGCGTTGTTACAATGTTTTTATAAATTCATAGTATCACTACACAAAAAATTTTCGCGTTTCGAATCCAGCCCATTATGTGGTTTGCTTCATCTTCAGGTAATTTTTTTAGAAATGAGAATTATCTAGTTGAAAAGCCCGTTTATTTGTGTTGGATCTTTTTTTTTTGGGGTGTTAGAGAGGTTGGTCTGTATTTTGAGTTCTGAAGTATTTCTCGCTAAAATTTAAGTAAACAATCCCCCCACAACCCCCCCAAAAACACAAAAATACACACAACTAACAATAAACAGAAAAAGAAAACAAACCCTATACAATACCAACAAAAAATAATGCAGTTGCAGCAGAATAGTAGATAAATAAATAAAAATATCGACACGATAAAAAACAAAAAAATAAAAAAACAAAAAAAGCACACGCCCCAATACAAAATTACATAAATTAAATTAAGAAGAAACCAACCCCAAAACAAAACAACACCTACCAACCCCTAAACCAAATAACAACACGCAAGGCGCCAGCAGCCTAAACCCTCACAAGATAAATAGATTAACCTATCCTGAACTCAACCACAAACAAACACTTAACCCTAAGACCATAAAAAGGTCAACAACTCAAAATACAGACCAACCCCTCTAACACCCAAAAAAAAACAAAAACAAAAAAACAAAACAAAAAAAACAAATCCAACACAAATAAACGGGCTTTTCAACTAGATAATTCTCATTTCTAAAAAATCACCTGAAGATGAAGCAGACCACATAATGGGCTGGTTTCGAAACGCGAAAAGTTTTGTGTAGTGATATTTTGAATTTATAAAAACATTGTAACAACCATTACAGTATAACGCTCTACATTTGTATCGAGCACTCTTTATAAAAGTAAATGCATGAACAAAAAGGTAAATAAACCTACGAGTTTAACAACTTAATTACAATATATATATATATATATATATATATATATATATATATATTATGGAGGTTTTGTTAAAAATGACAGACAAGGTGCTATGGTTAAGTTTTTTTTATATATATAGTTTTCATGCAATCTTATAATTTCTTTTCTTTCAGTACATAAATTATAAAAGTTATCCGAATGTTTTATTTATTGAAGCGCTTTCGAACGTATATTTAGCCATTATCAGTTTTTTTTTACTTTTAACTGTATATATAGATTGTTCTATGTAAGTATCTAAAGTCATAGGAGTGTGTTTTACTCGAAACAAGGTCAGCACATTGTGGCCGTGTTCACAGTTAATATTATTAAGTATTGGCGTTTTTTTTTCATTAATAATGCTTCCAATACTTTTAGCCTTTATTACATGTTGATGATGCGATTATAGTTGTATTATCGACGAATGCATTACATGTAGACTTTGGTAGGGATCGAGTTGAAAATTAAAATTTTTACAAAGTGTATATTATGATGATGTGATTTGGGGTTGATTCTTATTGGTCAGATATGTGTCACGTGTATTAAAGCAATAGATAATTATATTTAAATGTATGTCTGTGGAATATTATGTATCTGTATGTGTGTATAGAAACGCTTGTCTGTTCACATGTATGTGCGCGTATTAATAAGCGTGTTAAGTGTATTTAAACGAAAGACAATGTTTTAAAATATGCGTGTGAGAAATCTTATGGATGGTAAAGTGTATGAATGTATTTGTATGTCGGTTGGTAACGTTATGCATGAATGTGTTTGCGTGAGTGTGTACGAGCGATGGTGCGTTTCCGGCATTCCGATTGCGTCTTTTTTGCCAGCTGTGATAAAAACAAACATATATTTCTTTTAATCGGTAAAAATAGAGTCACTTTCAGAGATAGACCATTTACAAGTCGTCGATTGTCGTTCAGGGCGTTTCAAGCCCCTGGTCTCCCCACCACCACGCCATAGTTCGAGACGTAAGAAAACAAAACAATGTATTGATGAATAAAAAGAACGCTCGACTTGCCGCCAGGAGTTGGTTGACAGTGTGAAGCGGGAAGGGTTGGGTTCAGTGAGTGGCACTAGAAGCGCGGTAATGCGCTCGTCTGTTGGGAGAAACCTTGTCAGTTGTTGTGGAGTAATTACAAAGATGAGCGGCCTTTTGTCCATTGGTGGAATTACGCAGACAATGGCAGCATATGACAGATTTTCCAATTTCCTTAAAAATCTACACGATTAATAATGGCTCAGGCCATACTCCAGGTGTTCACTTCTAGACGAGATTTTAAGAAGCTTGGTTCAAGAAAAAGTATATATATATAATTATATGGTTATATCTCAATGTTACATTGCGATATGGAAATTTCTATGTTTCGAGATAGGTTCTCATCATCAGGCAATGTTGGTGTGGTTGTGCAGATGATTTACATTTAAATGAGAAATTCTTTTGGTTTGCTGTGAATTTTTTGTGTGGCTAATCAGAATGGAGATTCACTTTGGGGTTTGACCCCGAAGAATACATGCTAACCAACTGTTTTCCTCTTTTTCCCCCTTTTTCCTTGACCTTATTCTTCTTGTCTGTTTCCCTTCCTTAAGGTTTTACCTCCCATTAATCTGATCTTATCATTTTCCCTTCAGTTTTATTACATTTGATGTGATATTCCTTTTGAGGACCAATCCACTATTCGTTCCTTTCTTATCCTTTGTAGTCTATTTGTTAAAGAAAGGATGTTTTTCCAAAAACCCTAAACATGTGATTTTTTGTTCCAAATATCCATTTGTTGTAAAGTTTTTTTATCCTGATACAAAGGGGAGATTTATTTATTTGTTTATTTTTTAATCGTGTCACCCCCAAGCAAGGCATTCCACTGCCACTATAGCGCAAGGGGTTACATAGAGCGATTGGGTATAGGAAATGTCAGAAGGAGGGTGATAGAGGAATTAGGATGTACATAGGGAGAGAGTTGGAGAGAGTGGGTGTGAGTTAGTGTGTTAGGAGTTGTCTATTGACCCTACATTTAAACTCCTGGAGGTTGTAGCCGTCGGGGAAGCAAGCATGCGGTAGGGAATTCCACAGGCGGGAAGTGCGAGGAAAGAAGCTTTTGGAGTAGAAATTGCGGTTACATTTCATCGGTTTCACTGTAAAAGGGTGGGACCTAGTTGCCAATCTAGTATCTCGTGCAAATTTACATCCAAGGGGAACCAGTGATTTAAGTTCGTCAGAGCAGAAGCCATGAAAGTATTTTAGAAGAGGTACAGGCAAGCCACGTCACGCTGGTGAGAGAGAGACTGCAGGCGGTCAGCCAAGTCGGTATGAATCACATTACAGATTCTTCGCTGTATTTTGTCAAGAACCCCGAGGAGAATAGAAGGGGCACCCGACTAGATGTGGCAGCAGCACTCAATACACGGGCAGATGGTAGATTTATATAAGTGCAGGATAGATTCAGGCGGAAAGAATTTCCGCGCCTTGCACAGAGAGCCGACTTTCGTAGCAGCGGATTTAGCAATGGATTCGACTTAATCATTAAAAAAAAAGTTATTCTATTTTTGGTTCTATTTTTATCTAGTTCGTCAGTGATTATTTTTCCTATGTACCTGTTACTTATATGCATGTTATTTAATTTAGGTTTTATCCATTTTCTAATGTGAATAATTTGCAATGTCTACATATGACATTAATTTCGTTGTGTTTGTTTAATAAATTTTTATTTTTAAAGGATCTAATAATAAATAGTTTTTCATATAAGCATAATGAACAGGGTTCATTTAAGGACTTACAGGTTTTAGCTTCTTTTAGGATTTCCCACCTTATTTTGGGTATTTTTTTATATTAAGCTCTATAATACTCATTATATTGAGCACTGTTTATTATAAAATAAATGCCAGAGCACTCAAAATAAAAAAAAAACCTTGAGTCCTCTTCACTTGGAATTATATATATATATATATATATATATATATATATATATATAAAATATATATATATATATATATTAAAAACGGAAATAGGGGTTGTTTCCAAAGAGGGAAATTGGTATAGAAGAAAAAGTGTGAGAAGAAAAAGTGCGTGAGCGTTTAATACATATATATATATATATATATATATATATATATATATATATATATATATATATATATATATATATATATATATATATATAGACATTTAATATATGATACAAAAAACATGTAATAATTATAATAATTATAACAATAGCAACAATAAATCTACACTTTGAATAAAACGTTCACGGCTTCTCGCACTTTTTCTGATATACATATATATATATATATATAGGAAAAACTATTAAAAGTTGTAAGTTTAAAAATGTACTTTTTTGACAGCATTTGTTTATTTCTATTATTATATTTTATATTTCAGACCGTCCTCGCTCCTTCATCAGAAACAAATGATTTTAAAATTTAAATTAGAAACGTATTCCACAAGAGCGTCCGTGGAGAGAGATTGTTTACATCACGTGACGCAGAAAGCGACAGATTTTTAAAAAATATTTGTAAACGTAAACCTATCTTTAATAATACTTGTAAATTATGTTTTAGAGAAAATCTTTTTAATTGTATCTAAAAAAAAGTTTAGCTATTGAAATATTTGTAAAGATTCAAAACACCTAAGTCCCTATTTAACCCTAGCTTGTGTGTATTTAATTTTAAAATCCAGTATTTTCTTTCTTTCTGCGTGAGTGTGTAGAACTAAAATCGGAGTCTATTAGTAAACATTTGCAGTTTTCTAAAGTGTGACCGGTTGATGGAAATGAACTGCTATTGGGGAATATTGATTGTTCTGTCGTATGCTAAGTTTGTGATTATTGAAGCGAAATCTAAAGCTATTACCAGATTCACCAATATATCCACTATTTGGACATATTGAACAGAAGAGAAAATATATAATGTTTTGACTGTCACAGGTGAGGCGTGGTTTGTGAAATTGGATTTTGGTGTTGGGTACAGAGAATATTGTGTCGTTTACTAAATGTTTACAAATTAAACACCGGGGTTTCTGACATTTTAAATTCCCTGATGGGTTTGTATTTTTTAGATATTTGGTAGAAGTGAGGATAGTTGATAGGTTGGGTGTTTGTTTCATTGCATTTATGGGTGGTTTATCGAAAATGTCTTTGATTTTTTTGTTTGATTGGAGGCTCTTGTAATCATTTTTTAAATTTTTGATAAGTGTGTGGGAATATTGATTGTGGTCAAAAACCATGGGAATTCGGTTGTTGTTTTTTTCTTTTCTTGTATGTGAGAAGTGTGTTACGATTTATGTGGATGGTTTTATTTTATTTTATTTAGAGCTTCTTTTATTATTGTTATTGGGTATTTACAGTTTAGAAATTGCTTTGTTAGGTTGTTAAATGTTGTATAGAAAATCTGGATGGTCTGAGCATATGCGTTTGATTCTTAGAAAGGAGCTGTATACGACAGATTTGTTGTATATACACTATCGACCATAAGTTTGGGACCACTTAGATTCATTCTCTATGAGAAAGAAATAACAGATTTTATATTTTAGAAGAATATAGATATATTTCATTGTTGCTCACAATTGTACAATAATTAAAACCAAAATTAACAGAGTAATTTCGAATTCAATTAAAGGTAATTCATATTTTCTTTTCATCAAAAGAAACCACCACGAGCCTTTATTACTGCAGAGCAAATCTTTGGCATTCTTTCTAATAACTTATAAAAATAAGTTGGTGAAAATGATTTCCAAGCATCCTGCAAGCATTTAAACAACATTTGTTCATTTTTAGGGAGTTCATTTCGAACTGTACGATCAATTTAATCCCTTATTCTCCTTCTTTGATAGTGGTTTCTTAACTGCTACACAGCCTTTAAGCCCAGCAGAATGAAGTCGTCTCTTAACAGTAGTAACAGATACTGGATGTTGCCGAGTAGAAGTCATTTTAATTGTTAATTCCGGAGCGGTCTTTCTTCTATTCCACTTGCTAGATATGATCAAGTGCCTATCCTCTACAACAGATGTTACTCTGGGCCTACCAGATCTTTTTCTGTCAATATTTAACTCAGTTTCACGAAGTAGTTGAAGGCAATAATGCATGCCATTTTTATAGGCTTAATTTTTTTTAGCGATAACGCATTCAGAAAATCCTTCTTTCGAAAGAATTTCAACCTGAGCTCTTTTTTCAATGCTAATGTGTTTCTTCCTTGCCATTTATACCGTAGTAATATGGTTTACAAAAATAAATTATACCGTAATGATAATATTTGATTCTGCTAAAAATTAAGTGGTCCCAAGCTTATGGTCGGTAGTATATATATATATATATATATATATATATATATATATATATATATATATATATATCTGTCTGTGTGTGTGTGTGTGCTCTTTTTTACGCTTACTCTCTCTCTCTCTCTCTATATATATATATATATATATATATATACTCAGACACACACACTCATACATATATATATATAAATGTATATATATTTATATAAATATATATATGTAATATACATAGATATATATGTATATGTACACGGACATAGAGAGAAAAAGATGTTTTGTGTATGTGTTTCTTATATAAAAATATACAATAGATAGAAAGAGATACAGATATGTGTGTACAATATACACATATACAATTTATATATTTATATATGTACGATATATACATATGTTATATATATACGTTTTAGTATATATATGTATATATATCTTTATATATATATATATCTTTATATATATATATATATATATATATATATATATATATAGTGAAAAGAAGAGGTAGATTAGAACCCACTGTTCAAGCATTTAGTTTTATAAAGTGTGCTAGATACAAAGTCGTGCTTGTATATGCGCGTATATGACATACTAGCAATATAGCCCGGCGTTGTTCGGGTGTAATGAAAGCTTTAAAACTAATCCATGATCCTGGAGCTCAGACTCTTTGGATGTTGGCACGAAAGACTAAAAAGCAATAGTTGTTTCCAGTTAAAGCGAAACTGTAAACTGAAAGAAAAATGAATGGATGTAAGTCAAATTTTGATTTCCTGGTATCGATATCAAATAAGTTTTTTCATCGTAAACTGAATTTTGAAGACTAAATAAATCCTTTGAGTAAATGGTACCATGGCTGAGACTAAGAACTACAATTATACCTACTTAGAGCCAAACCCGAAGCAAAAACTAAAATAAAAGGGCTGAAAAAAATACAGACATACAGGCAGATAAACAGACACGCACACAATATCTTACCTTATAAATATATATATATATATATATATATATATATATACTATCTATTTTCTGCACTATTGTAAGAACTGCAACCTTGAAACTTCTGAATATTGTTTCTTATGTCTTTGTCTATGAGTGTAACAAATTTGATTAAAATCGGACCACTCCTTCTATAACCCGATTTTTTCGATTATCGATTTTCGATATTTATCGGGGGTACCTCGACACAAAGCCTAACTAAGAACACTCGCAGACACTTATCGTATAACTGTGTAAATTTTCAAGAAAATCGGTTCAGCCGTTTCGGAGTCTATAGGTAACGGACACACACACAGGCACACACACACAAAGTTCCATGTATAAATAGGTTTATATATATATATATATATATATATATATATATATGTGTGTGTGTGTGTGTGTGTGTGTGTGTGTGTGTGTGTGTTTAGGCAGCAAGTTTTCTTTTAGACATCTCAGATTTAAAAATATTGCAAACATTCCATCTGCTTATTTTTGATAAAATCCGTTCATTTATAAAAAAAAAAACCTAAGCCGTCAATTAATAGAATCAGCTATGAATATTGTAGTAATGTTCTAAAATGTTTGTAAAAAGAACAGTTTTTTCATTCTTGAACGCGTGCATGACCTTGACATTACAGCATAAAAAAATTCCATTTTAGGTAATTTTCACGTTCTAATGAACGGTAAGCAATTTGTCAACCGTTAAATTTGAAGCAGAAAAAATTTTACTGTAATTTTTAGCAGCAGAATTTTGCGATTATTTTTTGTTACCATTACTCACACCCTTGATGATAATCTCGGAAAGAGACTGAAAGTACTTGGGTACATTGAGAAATGAATGATAATAACGCCTGACAAAGTTACAGCTTATTTCTAACATCTTTCAATTATAATACGCAAAAGGTTATCCGTGAGTATGAATGGATTTTATTAAAAAAAAACCAACACAATGTCTGCAACTTTTTAAATCTGACACACACACACACACACACACACACACACACACACACACACACACATATATATATATATATAGATATATATATATATATATATGTTTTATGTATATGATAGAGAGCGATACAGATATGTATATCTATATATGTATGTGCGTTTATGCTTTATGTGTGTGTATTTATAAATTTTTGCATATCATATGTTTGTCTCTCTCTCTCTCTCCCACACACACACATATAGAGAGAGATAGTTAAAGATTGAGAGAAACAGACCTTATGTGCCTTTTATAATCTAACTTGTTTGGATGAATCTTTGCTGTCTGAATATACCTTATTCAAATTACAAGTCTCCACGACAAACAAGGATACAAAAACGAAATGATTTCAAAAGAGAAATTTGTCTATCCAATGACAAGATGAGGCTTCCCCACACTGAATTAACGAAAGAATAGATCATCTGAAATATTCCACTACCACAGACGATTACAAAGAAATACTAAATAGTATAATTCTTAAAAAGCGAGGATTGAAAACCTACATAAAAAAAACTTTATAAAAATGTACACGACGAAAACTGTTAAAAAACTGATAAAAAAAATGATAAAACTCACCGAAACTTCTAAACTTTACTGAAAGCAGAAGTCATAGAAAAAAGATACGTCGACAAAAGACGAACTCAGTTCCCATCAAAACGTGAAGCAAGCTTACAGGGAACCTGGAAATAATCAATAAAGACAGGATACTTCTAATGTTACCCTGACAAGACCTCAGTCATCAGTTAAGCGCGATACGTGATACACGCTTGGACGATCATGTCTCGAAAGAGACATGATTGACTGGCCAGAAGATTATCCAGCAGTAGGTTGCCATTGCTTTCTGCTGTAGACTGGTTGCCAGCCAAGGTTTTAGAACCCAATCTGTCCTGTTATTTAACTCATAGCTAGAGAGGACAAATATGTATTATATTATTAAGTAGTAATTAATAGGGGATTAGTTTATTACATCAAAACAATATAAAACTGACCCCCCACTTTGTGCCCAGTAGAAGCTTTAATTGTTTTCAACTATTAAATTAAGTCAGTCAGTTAAGTGCCATACGTGATACACGCTTAGGCGATCATGTCTCGAAGGAGACATGACAGACTGGGCAGAAGATTATCCCGCAGTAGTTGGCCATTACTTTCTGTGGTAGACTGGTTGCCAATCAAGACTACAGAACACAATGTGTCCTGCTATTTAACCCATAACTGGAGAGAAGAAACGAATTATTACATTTCCTACGTGTATTTGCGCGTAAGTTAATGTAACGAATCCAACGCGGATTCGAACTCGGCTCTCCGATTTCTCGTTCTGAGCCAATATCTACTGCATCACAACGCACCTTCACGTCAGTAATAATAATAATAATAATAATAATAATAATAATAATAATAATAATAATAATAAAACAAAGAAATTAGACTCCATTCTTAACTACAAAACCAAATTTAAGAACTTAAACAAAATGTCCACCGGCTTTCTCAAGTTATAGATTAATAAACTGACTAACGGAACCCGTGGAATTTCCACGGAAGAATAATTTTGATTTCCTGGGAAAATTTTACTTT
This sequence comes from Ascarosepion bandense, assembly GCA_037127315.1. Lineage (NCBI taxonomy): Eukaryota > Metazoa > Mollusca > Cephalopoda > Sepiida > Sepiidae > Ascarosepion > Ascarosepion bandense. Next base: position 309,293 of record JBBBDQ010002065.1, on the reverse strand, counting down.
GTCATACTACAAATGATATTAACGTCTTCAAACATAAAAGTATTGGATAATAAAATAACGATAACACGGATTGTAATTTTATTAAAATATCTATAAGAGTAATGTCCATAGAAGCTACTTTACTGTAATCTTATATTAAGCGGCGTATGCACAGACCGTAACCAAAATACTGTACGTTATTTTGTGAGAGAATTTGAAAGAGAAAATATTTTTTTTATTACTAAAAAATCATGGCTCCTGTGTCCATTGTAAACATTTTTATCATGATTTTTAAAAAATAATTTCAAAAATAATTTCTTTCATTTGTGAATAAGTACCTGTAGTTTCATTAAAATCCGGCAATTATTTGATTTTTATGAGAATTTCCAAATTAATGTGTTTGTCACCAAAAAAAAGTGTGTGATGCAATCATTACGTTTCCATTGTAAAACAGTCATAACGTTTCTTTAGCCACTAACTCAAATCAAAACAAAAGTTTCTGACATAATTTCGAAAATGTTAGACGGGATTAAAAAATTTTAAAAATAATTAAAGTTACTTTAAAGGCTCCTGTGTCCATTGTAAACAGAAAAGACCAACTGAGTAATGGCCAAGGGTATAGAAGCCAGAAAATTTGTTATTAGGTTGCGGGATACGACAACAAACCTACCCATTTTCACTATATTGTACAGTACACACATATATAAACACACACAATTACTGCTAAAACCACCAGCTTAAGCTGCTACTGCTACGGTAATGCTATAGGCTCTCTCCTCCTACTCCCTCACTCTTTACTACCCTTCCATTTGGCAAAGGTGAGAGAAATGCTGAGGAGAGTAAAAGATAGAGGGGAAGGAAAAGCTCGTGTAGAGAGTGTGGCGTAACGGACGGAGGAACTGAGTAACTAACTAAGGAAGGAACAAGCAAACTTATAATATAGGTTAAAGCTAACAATGCAGAGATTGGTTCACTCAAATGACATAAAATTGTGGGCGAGTCTTACCGTTGGTACCTCTCATCTCGTCCGATCTTCGGGATCGTCATCCTCCTCTCTCCTTTCTTTTCATCCTTTCTCCCCTCTGGTGACGGTGACGAGGATGGATGTGAGGGCCCAGCCTACTCCTGAAGAGCCGTGAGCATGAGTCACAGAGGAGTGTGGGTGGTCGACGCGGCTGGGCGAATCGATCCCCACCTTGACAGCACGTCGCAGATCCTCTTCACATTGACGGTTGAACTCAAAAGTCTCAACCCACCCACTTCCGATGGTCCCCCGCCGGCAAAGCCGATTTGCAGAAACGGGTTATTATATCTCAGGGTCGATGTTGGCATGTGTCACGGATGTCTTCAACTGATACTTCAAGTGTCGCCTCTTACTGCTGGCGAGTTCTCTAAACAAGACAATACGTGGGACCCGAATGAGACGCATTCTGGAATCGAGATCCGCCCAGTTACCTATACGGGAACGTAAAAACACAAGCCAAATGCTCCTTTACGTCAAATAATATCCCAATACCAATCCCTGTATATCAATTTGCAAAAATACTTTAAATCAACTCATACTATCATATTTAGCGTGCAAGTATAACATTAACTAAACACTATAACACTACCTCGAGTGGCTTCCGGGCCTTGTACAAGTTAAACCTCTCTATAAATTCCTAAACATATTCCCGTCTAACAAACCAAATAACAGCACCTTAATCTTGCTAGGATGTGCGTTGTGGTACAGTGGATATCGGCTCGGAACGAGAAACGGGGGAGCCGAGTTCGAATTCCAGTTGAATCCATTGTATTCCCTTATGCGCAAATACCCTTGGGAAAGGTATTAATCCGTCTAATCCTTCCAGTTATGGGTTAAATAACAGGACACATTGTGTTCTGTAGTCTTGATTGGCAACCAGTCTACCACAGAAAGTAATGGTGAACTACTGCGGGATAATCTTCTGCCCAGTCAGTCATGTCTCTTTCGAGACATGATCGCCCAAGCGTGTATCACGTATGGCACTTAACTGACTAACTGAATATAATAGTTGGAAAGATAATTAAAACGTCTACTGGTCATAAAGTGGGGGATTGGTTTTCTATTGTTATTAAGTAATAAACTGATCCCCCACTTAATACTTCTTAATAAAATAATACATCTCTTGCCCCTCTATCTATGAGTCAAATAACAGGACAGACTGGGTTCTATAGCCTTGGTCGGCAACCAGTCTACAGCAGAAAGCAATGGCAACCTACTGCGGGATAATCTTCTGTCCAGTCAGTCATGTCTCTTTCGAGACATGATCGCCCAAGCGTGTCTCACGTATGGCACTTAACTGACTAACTGAATCTTGCTAGACGTGGAAAGTTTCTTTTATGTAGTGTGGAATGTCGACATCTTGATTACTTCCTTATTTTTTTCTTCTAGTAACACATGCTATCCATTTTAGTTGTTGCTCCTGTTGGAAGACTTCAACTGATACCGTTTTTGACAGCTGGAATCTGAATTTCCAGTTTCTGCGTGGATAAACACAATGCTACCCGCACATCCAGCAAAGTTGGGCGGTCATGGCAACGGTTTCCATACAAGGATACAAAATAACGTCTCTGCGTCATTGGGGGTGATAAATTATTTTTCCATCCTGTAAGCTCTCTCTAACAGATGAGACGTAGCGAGCCTGTCATTGCTGTATAACCACTTCCGGAGAAAGTGCTCAGACGAACTACATGCCGTTGTTACACCCGTTCTATCCTTCACGGCTAGGAGATTTCATGTTACGCATATTGAATCTCATTCTCATTCATTAGCTGAGAAGTAAATTTCAATCGAGGGGCTTATTCTTCCGAATCATACAACCAACTCCCAAGATGATGTTTTCCAGATCACTACAGTTCTAACCTGTTAAATTCTAGGGATAAACGTGATCTTTCCCATCTATTTGTATGTACCTATTACTCTGTAACACTCTACCTCGAGTGGCTTCCGGGCCTTGTACAAGGTAAACCTCACTATAAAAAAAATTAATCTGTCCTATTATTTTTTTTTTAATCACATCACCCCAAGCAAGGCGGTAAGGCCACTGGTGTGCAGGGGGCTACGTAAGAGTGAATAGATTGGAAGAGAGAAAGCCGGAAACCACATCCTAAACAGGGAACAAGGGATGAGCCTCTACACCTGTTCAATAGATGTGGGTGGAGTGTGAACCTGGCGATAGTTCAGTCTATCTACTCCAATTATTTAACCCATAACTGGAAGGAAGAGACGGATTAATACCTTTTCCAAGGGTATTTGCGCGTGAGTGATTGAAAGACTTTTGAGAAATATGGAACCACTTCTTAATTGCTGTTATTTCCAGGTTCACCCTAACCGAGAGGTGGTAGCACCTGTTGGGATTCCAACTTTGAAAAAAAATGAACCCCCCAAATTGGGGTCAAAACTCTATGAAAGAATAAAAATAGATTTTTCTAATAATGAATTTAATCGAGCTACTAGACTAGCGGCTAGGTCCCTTCATTTTACAGTGAAACTAAACAAATGTAATCGCAACTTCTACTCTACAGATTCTTTGTTCGCACTTTCCACGTGTGGAATTCCTTTCTGTATACTTGCTTCCCTGACAGTTACAAGCTCCAAGAATTTAAATGCAAAGTCAGTTGCCATCTCTTATCTCCTTGACACACATCCTTTTCCTGACAACCCTTGCATCATGTGCTTCTTCCTTTCCACTCTACTCTCATGAAGTCCTTTTCACACCTGTATTCTCATCCTTTTCTTACTCATTCTAACACCCCCCTAACTTGTTCCTCTTTCTTATCACTCACCTTTTATGTAACCCCCTGCGCGCCAGTGACAGTTCTGCCTTGCTTGGGGTGAAATGATTATAAAAAACAACAGCAATACAATTTTGAAAAGAAATTTTGCCAGCAATACATCGTTCTCTTGACAAAGCTCCTCTTTACAAAAATATGTCAATGAAGCCTGGTCTACAAGCTCATTTCTTACAAAAAATACATACTCTTTTATACGAATCTATTGTAAAAATATTGTTGGGATTAAATAACCCATTGAGGTGTTGATATGCTGTAAAACAAAATAAACCAAATCGAAATATCTTGCTTGGGGTGAAACTTAATAATAAAAACAACTTACTTTATTGTGTGTGTGTGTGTGTGTGTGTGTGTGAGAGAGAGAGAGAGAGAGAGAGAGAGAGAGAGAGAGAGAGAGAATAGTAGTACTGACTAAGATAAAAGTGGAGGGAAAGCAGCTTGCCCGGGGTGGGGCGGTCAAAGGTATCTGGCAGAAATAAATTTCAGGGTTATCACCCGTATAAAATTAAATACTAACCGGTATCGAAAAATTTAAGCTAAAAATTAATATGACGATTAAATGGGAAGAAAGGGAATTAGTTAATACATTCTTAAGGGAGTTTAAATTTACTTCTATGACGATACTTGCTAACCAACTATTATTGATCCCATTTTGTCTCAATCTCTCTGGTGAAATATATACACATTTTTTTTCTAAACATATACTGTTAAATATAAGAGACAATGAATGTCTATTATGTTTAATCATGAGCCGTTCTAAACGTCGTATTTTGGCTTTAATTTCAGTTGAAAATAAAGACAAAAACGCAGTTCGCAAATTTGCAATGCTGTTCTATGACGTCACACGTCACACGTGATAGCGCGAAATGACAACAGAACCATGTATTTTTGGTAACTATTGCCGTTGCCTAGCGGAGTTTTATGTCAACACAAAAAAATCGTCGGTGATGGTGGATGTTACTGTATTACCGTCTTAATAACCTCTCTGAAGATGGCTCATGTGAGCCGAAAGCTTAGAACCAAATTAATAAAAAATTATTCAAATGTTGTAGAATTTTTGTCTTTATTTTCAACTGAAATTAAAGCCAAAATACGACGTTTAGAACGGCTCATGATTTCACATAATAGACATTCATTGTCTTTTATATTTAACAGTATATGTTTAAAAAAATATTTGATGCCTCGATACACTATATATATATATATATATATATATATATTAGGTAGACAAGCAGACAGATAGATACATGTCTATGTTTTATTTGTTCGTGTGTGTGTGTTTGCGCGCGTACGCGTAATTGAATGCATTAAAAGTCTATTAGAAATTGTACTGCTTATTTTTTTTCACCTTGCTCTGCTTATAAAGTCAAGATAAAACCTTGACACGGAAATATAATTGCACCAATAATTCTAAAACGAAAACTAAACAGGGAGGCCGTTTTTGAGTCCCAAGAGACCAGTGTTAATTTGCAAAGAGGCATATGCGAAAGATGAATGACTTATTAAATGTCAGCTGAAATGTTTGGGTCTGGAATTCCACAATTCTCATATTAGCATCTCCTTAAGTTGAGCTGGTAATGTACTCTACTGGTGTTGACCTCAAAGTTGGCATAAGAGGTTATGAAGCAAAGACATGACGTGCATCATTCATTCAAATGCTTCCATAGGAAGTGGAAGGTTAAATGCGAAAAGTATTGTATCAAATGTAAGCTGGTGCGATGATATCGGACTTTTGATACTTGAACAAAAACGGCTGCAATCACTCTCTAATCGGCGTGACGTGGCTTCCTGTGCCTCTTCCTTCAAGGCTTCTCCTCTGATGAACGTAGCTCACTGGTGTTCCCTATGTATGAATTTACACGAGCTACTAGACTAGCAACTAGGTCCAACTCTTTTACAGTGAAACCGAAAAACATTCTACTCTAATAGCTGCTTTTCTCGCACTTTCCGCCTGTGGAATTTCCTTCCATATACTTGCTTCCCCGACAGCTACAATCTCCAGGAATTTAAATGTAAGGTCAATCAACATCTCCTCCCTCTCTCTAAGTCGCATCCATTCTCTCAAGCTCTTTTCTCCATCCACTCCACCCCATTACACCGGTATTCCATCCGTCTATTGCCCTCCTCCTGACATCCCCTATAACCTACCTCTTTTTCTCATCACTTTCTCCTATGTAACCCCCTGCGCAACAGTGGCAGTAAAACTACCTTGCTTGGGGTGAAATGGTTAAAAAAAAAGAAAAAGAAACGAAAACCTTTCACATTAATAATTTAAAAAGTTGATCATTTAATATTCATTTATTTTTCAACAACCCTGCATGAAAACGCTTGCGAAGGCACAAACAAGCTGAAAAAGAGAGGAAATAAGATGTTTTAGTTTGATTCAGAGATAGATAGATAGATATATAGATCTGAATTAACTTAGATAATTAACATATTGAAATTAATAGATAGATAGATAGATAGATAGATAGATAGATAGATAGATAGATAGATGAACAGACTTGGATAGATAGATAGATAGATAGATAGATAGATAGATAGATAGATAGATGAACAGACTTGCTAAGATAGATAGATAGATAGATAAATAGATAGATAGATAGATTTGAATAGAAATAGATACAGATAAAAAACAGATTGATATATATATATATATATATATATATATATATATATATATATATATATATATATGAACATACATCGATGAATATAGATAATGCACAGAATGATATATATTTTGATTGTTTAATTACTTAGTTTCTGGTCATAATAAGATTAGACCAGTGCACATTTGTATTAAAAAGTGTTCAATAAAATAATATTGTAGAACTTTTGAATATTTTCTATTTGTAAACGAGTTATTACGCGACCTAGGTTTCTACCATAAGTGGTGTCTTCAGGTAATTTGCAATAACTGATTTTACCGTTTACCGTTTTTTTAAAGGACGCTCACGTTACGGTGTTTTTTTTAACGTTCACGTGGCAGGGAACTTTTGAACACGCAAATTTTAAAATTACAAGGTTATTATAACTTTTTCATCCATGGTTGTATGAATCTAAGAGCTCTTTTTACTAAAAAATACATCTTAGGTTCCCGCAACCATGGATGTTTTAGATTTATAACCAGTATTCTTATGTCCTAATTTTCTGTATTGGTCACATCGTTTCGGAGTCTATAGGTAACACACACACACACACACACACACACACACACACACACACACACACACACACACACACACACACACACACACACACAGAGTTCCATTTATAAACAAGTTTAGATATATTATTATAATATTGCTCATAAATATATTACTCATTCGTAAAGATTAAAGGGTAAACTCTGTTAATTTCATATCAATTGCTTAAATAATTTTGTTCTTAGATACTTGACGCACCATGTGCATAATGTGGAAAATAGTATTAGGTTATTCAGAAAATAATGTCCGATTTTAGGATTTAAAAAATTAATGATGTTGTAATTTATTATAATAATAGTTGCACAAAATATATTACGCATACGTAGTGAGTATGTAGCCGTAGGGAGATGGTTAATGTCTAATTAATTTGGCCTTGTGTCAGACATAACCTAACTCTCTACAGCTTACAGATTATTCAGAATTATCATCATCTGAAGTTTGAAGTTCGAATTCCGGTTGAATTCCTTGCATTCACTTACGCACAAATAGCCTTGGGAAAGGTATTAATCTGTCTCTTCCCTCCAGTTATGGGTTAAATAACAGGACAGATTGGGTTCTATAGCTATGGTCGGCAACCAGTCTACAACAGAGAGCAATGGCAACCTACTGCGGGATAATCGTTTGCCCAGTCAGTGATGTCTCTTTCGAGACATGATCGCCCAAGCGTTTATCACGTATGACAATTAACTGACTGAAGTTTGGCCGCAGAAGGTTGGAATATGTGGAATTGTGTGGAATAATGTAAGAATAAAACATACATTTTTAATGTTAAAATAGAAATTTATTAAAAGGAAAGAATAACAAGAATAGGTAGTAGTTAACAGTTCAATGAGAAAATAAGAGTATCAAGAGTTGTAGAAAATGTTCGTAGTAGTAATTTGTTGGAAAGAGTTCATGCGTACGGATGTATGTATAAGCGTTTGTTTGGTAGGAATGAGAAGAAGAAGTGAAATGAATCAGCACACGAGAAAGAAGGAGAAAGAGCACAACGTGAGGAGCGACCTTATGTCCGCGTTGACTTGAAATTTCTGCCTTGTTACATTTCAGCCTGTCATCTTTCCTGCTTCCATGTCTCTGCCTGTCCCGATGATGCTGACCGAAGTATTTATAGCATTTCAATTTTTCGCACTGGATCGCGAAGTTTTTATAGTCTTGCAAATCACTCTCATTGGTCAGAAAATCAATTTAACATCTAGTTGCGAAACCCGGTTTCGACTTTTTCTTTAAGCAGATGGTCAATCCTTTTTCTATTTCAGAAAAACCAGGATTTCACACGTCATTCTGAATTTTTGTAAAATTGACGAAGGTTGATTTAATTCTTAATTTCCTATTTGCCACAAGTGAAGTGTCCTATTTGGTAATTTTATATCAATTTTTTTGAGAATTTTATTATCATAGACGTGACGCATCATTTGTATAGACTTGAAAATCGTATTAGGTTGTTCGGAAAATCATGTCCGATTTTAGAATAAACATTTTCAGTCATAATCTAAACTTACTTATAAATGGAACTGTGTGTGTGTGTGTGTCCGTTACCTATAGACTCCGAAACGGCTGAAGCGAGTTTCTTGAAAATTTACACAGTTGTACTATAAGCGTCTGCGAGTGTTCTTAACTAGGTTTTGTGTCGAGGTACCCCCGATAAATATCGAAAATCGATAATCGAAAAAATCGGGTTATAGAAGGAGTGGTCCGATTTTAATCAAATTTGATACACTCATAGATAAAGACACAGGAAAAGATATTCAGAAGTTTCAAGGTTGCAGTTCTTACAGTAGTGCAGAAAATTTGATATCGATACCAGGAAATCAAAATTTGACTTACATCCATTCATTTTTCTTTCAGTCTACGGTTTCGCTTAAGTCTTTCGTGCCAACGTCCAAAGTGTCTGAGCTCCAGGATCATGGGTTAGTTTTAAAGCTTTCATTACACCCGAGCAACGCCGGGCTATACTGCTAGTATATATATATATATATTTACTGCTAGTGTTATATAATGAAAACCAGTTTTAAGATTGTTACGCCATGGTGTAAATTTAACTAGCAAGTTAAAGCTAAGTGACGCAAAAAATATTAGTTGGCTCATTACTGGCACGCTAATATTCTTGATCGCTTATCAACACGGAACGATGGTTTGTTCAATTTGCAGCTCGCTGAATTCGGACTGACCGTCTTTTGCAACATCTCTGGTGCAGACTATTTCGGCTTGACCGGATTATTTCATCGCTGGTCCCCGTGTCATTAAATTTCGTTTTCCACACCAGTTTTATTAAAAAGGCACAAAATCGGGATGTTGAAGTTAGGTACTGGATTTATATTTTTCTCTCCGTATATACGACTTACTTCTCGACATATAAGTAGTATAATTTAACCATTCCGAGTGAGTCTTCCGCTCTTCCAATGGAAGGAGAGAAAACTCACTCTCTGCTATTATCTATTTGTTCGTATAAGCCGTCCTGGTAGTAAACAGGAAATCTTCAAGGCCGAATTTTGACCTAGGATTACAAATTGTCAAAACCCAATGACAATATTTTGTCTAAATAGCTTTGATAAATTTGCTTACTTCTCCCGACACTTTTATCACTTCAGCTGCTTTTCCCAACAAAAATAATTCTATTCTTCAATTTTCAGAGATATCTCTTATCCTCTTGAAAATCGCTTAAGACTAAAATCTAGAAATTTATCAGATAACATTTCGACAAAATCTGTCCATTTCAAGAAAATTGATAAGGTATGGATGACCACTCGTATCAAAAGATGCTTGTCTGCTAAGGCAGGTAGCTAATCCCCGTTAGAGACGCCTGTTCAAAACCCACCTGTAGTCTACACTGCCATTATTTTTGTAACAATCTAATATATATATATATAGTGAATACTATGTTAAAATGACTTTTCAAAATACAACACTTCAAGCGGCCATTATTTCTGTAACAACCTAAAATATACCGTAAATACTATGAAAATGACTTTTCAATACACAACACTTCGAGCGGCCATTATTTTCGTAATACAAAATGTAACACTTTGAGCGGTCATTTTTTTGCAACAATCTCAATATATACTGTAAATACTATGTTAAAATAGATTTTCAAAATACAACACTCCGAGCGGCCATTATTTTTGTAACAATCTCATATATACCGTAAATACGATGTTAAAATGACTTTTTAATATACAACACTTCGAGCGGCCATTATTTTTTTAACAACTTAATACGTTACGGTGGTTAGAAAAGCATTGTTAATTTTTCTATGTATTTTATTAAGAATCTCTAAATATATAGCAGAAGAACGAGGCCAAATGCGGCAACAATATTCAAAGCAAGCACTAATGGTAAACTTATGAATATATCAGATATATTCTCGTGAGAATTTTCTTAATAAAGAAAATGTGTTTGAAGCAATAAAAAAAACGGCAGATTAAAAATAAATCTATTCTTTAAGAAATTGTTTTATTACTGAAAGGTGAGCGGGGCGACGTGTGCATACTCCAAAAGAGTGGTAACGCTCAAACGCTGGTTACTCCTAAAAAGGAAAATGCAGGTTCCATACCTGTACGAGTGCGTATGTTCTTTAGTAAGATTGCACAAGAAGGCAGCCTAATAGACGTAATACACACTGTTTCAAGATTTACAAAACGGTGTCTATTTAAGATATATCCACAAAAAGAATAACATTTAAAGTAATAAAAGTCGGACTAAAAATTAACATATTCTTTATATATATATATATATATATATATATATATATATATATATATATATATATGAGAAATTGTTGGAGGATTTGAAATATTAAGTAAGTAATTCATCGAGTTTTATTCAACCTCAACAGAATGCAGAAAGCACTGGATGGACGTTTCGTCCTATATTTGGGACTCATCAGGAGTGCGCATCTACTACCAGGAATTGAAACTTAGATAATTGCGTTATTTAGTGGGTGTCATATAAACTGTACCACAGGCCCCGGTGACGAAGAGATAACGAAATAAACTCGATATAGCGCCGCTCACACTGGAGCATTAGAAGCAGGTTCAAGTAACGATATAGATGAGAAGCGGCTTTCCAGTGCTTTCTGCATTCTGTTGAGGTTGAATAAAACTCGATGAATTACTTACATAATATATATATATATATATATATATATATATATATATATATATATATATATAAATTAAAAAAGGATTAATTCAATGATGTTGGATGATCATTTCGATATGAAAATCCCCACGGGGGATAACACATCACCTCAGCAACAGAAAAATCTTTTCAGAAACTGGAGAAAAATCAGTCTAATTTTCCATTTTTTTCCCCTTATTTCGCGTATGGCACTTAATTGACTGACCAGCAATATATTTTTACATAAAAATATCAATAATATATATTTATAGTAAAATTACTAATAATACATCGATCAACATGAAAGAACTCTTTCATGATATTAATCTATATTATATTCTACAATTTTCGCTCAAAATAACATCGAGTCAGCAAAGTGAAAAGCTATCGCAAAACTCTGCGAATCGTCAATATCATTTCTAATCATTTTACCCCAGCAAGGCGATACGAGGGTAACAGTTTTGCGCGCAAATAACCTTGGGAAAGCGCAATGTGTCCTTGTTCATAGGGTGTTCGAAAAGCCACTGTGCGCGTTTCTAATCATATTACTTATATTTCAGATATCCCCCTAATATGGTTCTAACAGCCGAAGAAAGTGTATTTCTCGTCGAACACGTATTCCGAAAAGGTATAGTGATCTGCGCGTCGTTGCATTCACTTACGCACAAATACTCTTAAGAAAGGTGTTAATCCATCGCTTCTCCCTCCTGCTATGGGTTAAATAACAGGATTGATTTCATTCTATAGCCTTGGTTGGCAATCAGCCTACCACAAAAGTTTAATTTATTGGAGAAAAATCTTCAGCCCAGTCAGTCATTTTTTTTAAATCATATCACCCCGAGCAAGGTGGTAACGCCACTGATGCGCAGGGGGATACGTAAGAGTAAAAAGATTGGAAAAGAGAAAGCCGGAAACCATATCTTAAACAGGGAACAAGGGATGAGCCTCTTCACCTGTTCAATAGACGTGGGTGGAGTGTGAACAGGGCGATAGTTCAGTCTATCTACTTCAATTGAAAAAAAAAAAAAGAAAAAAGAAAAGAGTAAAAAGATTGGAAAAGAGAAAGCCGGAAACCACATCCTAAACAGGGAACAAGGGATGAGCCTCTTCACCTGTTCAATAGACGTGGGTGGAATGTGAACCGGGCGATAGTTCAGTCTATCTACTTCAATTGAAAAAAAAAAAAAGAAAAAAGAAAAGAGTAAAAAGACTGGAAAAGAGAAAGCCGGAAACCACATCCTAAACAGGGAACAAGGGATGAGTCTCTACACCTGTTCAATAGACGTGGGTGGAGTGTGAAACGGGCAAAAGTTTAGTCTATCTACTCCAATTGAAAAAAAAAATAAAAGAGTGAAAAGATTGGAAAAGAGAAAACCAGAAACCGCATCCTAAACAGGGAACAAGGGATGAGCCTCTTCACCTGTTCAATAGACGTGGGTGGAGTGTGAACCGGGCGATAGTTCAGTCTATCTACTCCAATTGAAAAAAAAAAAAAAAAAAAAAAGAAAAGAGTAAAAAGATTGGAAAAGAGAAAGCCGGAAACCACATCCTAAACAGGGAACAAAGGATGAGCCTCTTCACCTGTTCAATAGACGTGGGTGGAGTGTGAACCGGGCGATAGTTTAGTCTATCTACTCCAATTGAAAAAAATAAATAAATAAAAGAGTGAAAAGATTGGAAAAGAGAAAACCGGAAACCGCATCCTAAACAGGGAACAAGGGATGAGCCTCTTCACCTGTTCAATAGACGTGGGCGGAGTGTGAACCGGGCGATAGTTCAGTCTATCTATCTATCTATCTATCTATCTATCTATCTATCTATCTATCTATCTATTAAAAAAAAGAAAAAAGAAAAGAGTAAAAAGATTGGAAAAGAGAAAGCCGTTCCGAGCCGATATCCAACATACCGTAACAAAAAAACAATGCAGTTATTAATAAGAATTGACATTTATGAATGCAAGGTTTGACAGCAATAGCATTATTTCTTTATGCTTAGCCTAGGAATCGTACTTATAAAGAAACAATGCAGTTATTAATAAAAAGAAAAAATGAGTTGAAATGAATACTTACAAGATTTTACAGCTCTAACATGACTCCTTCATAGCCAACCTAGGAACTTTTTAATCAAGCATCGTACTTATAAAGAAAAATGCAGTTATTAATAAGAATTGAAATTAACGTATGCAAGATTTGACAGCTCTGGCATCACTCCTTCCTCGTCAGTCTGTGAACTTTTCAGCCAACATAGTGTAGGGACAAGAAATTAAGAACTAAAAACATTTTGGGAAAAACCCGAGGTAAAATTGAACACCCGCAAAAGTGGATTCAAATGACTATTCACAAGTCAGTGAGAAAAGCAATTCCTTAATCCTGATTGGATTAAAAACAGAAAATTCATAACGACGTTATTTCACATCTAAAAGCGAAAATGCTCGCTGGAGCCGTTCACATGACCAGGTTTAACTACTTAAGGACACTCTATCACCGGTCAACTGTGTCAGATGGGATCCGCAAGACGAAACTACTAAAATCTAACTTCAACTTCAAATCGATCCGGAGATAAGTTCAGGTCGCACCTTGATCTCTTTCTCCTTATCTCTTTCAACAATTACTACTACGAACATTTTCTACAACTCTTGATACCCATAATTTTATCATTGAACACCAACTCTACCCTTAACTTCTTAATAATGTTTCTAATTGAACATTAACTTTTATAACTTGTGTTATTCCTCCTTGTAATAAATTTCTATTTTTACAAACAAAATGTATATTTTATTCTTACATTATTCCACACACTTCCACATATTCCAACCTGCTGACAACCAACCTTCTGATAACGATGAAAACCTTCTGAGAATTCCGATAATGATAAATTCTACATAAAACTTGAAAGCAGTAGGGAGTTCGGTTAAGTCTGATACAAGGCCGAATCAAAGAAACATTAACCATCTCCCTACTCTACAATAGTACTTATAAAGAAACAAAGCAGTTATTAATAAGAATTGAAATTAATGTATGCAAGATTTGACAGCTCTACCATAGTCAGTCTATGAACTTTTCAGCCTACTTTTGTAAAAGCCACTAGGATGTAAAGTGTTACTTAGAGAGAAAGAAAAAGAAAAAGAGAAAAAACACAGCGAACAATAAAACAATAAAATGAAACGAGAGATAAAATGATGATTGACATTGCATTAAAAGTTTTGACGAGCGAAAAGAGAAGAAAATATTATTATAGCACTTAGACAAGTAGAATTTTATTGCTAATCAATTTGTGATAGAAATACATGGTACTTATTTACGATATAAACACATTAAAGAATCCATTCACTCGTGTGAATCCATCTATAGTAACAGATCAAATACTAGAAGTACGTACAGAATACCGTTATAAATAATGTTATAGATAAATGCATTGGAAGTTGATTGCTGTATCATCATCATCAATATCATGATCATCATCATCTGTCCCATGACCGGATGTTGTTTCCGGACCAATGCGCAGTTGAACACGTGATGTGTTTCTTATATATGTCTCGCTTGCCTGCCAGTCTCCGAGTCTCTGTCGAGGATATTCCAGTCGTCTAAGTAACATTGTCATCCCAACTAAGATGTCGCCTTGCCGAAGGTCAATGAAAGGATTGTCCGTTCCTGTGTTGCGTTTCCGTACCGTGTCAACTTTCTCTTCTTGACAATAGTTATGGGGTCTCTTGCAATAGGCCTTTTTATGACGTCGTTCATTGCAATATTTGCGATGTTGTCTACGTAGGAGAAGCCATACAATATTTCAGTAGAATCTTATTTCTAAGGTTACAATTCTTTGCTAACGTCCTGCTGTTAATATTCTAGATTTACAGGCGGACAGAAAGATTTTTAATGCCGGTTAAGGCAACTATCAAATCTTTGATTTCAGTCAGATGGTCTTGTCTTTCCATATGTTTTTGAGTATTGCGACAGCTGCCATTATTTGTACTGCCCTTCGCTATTTATCTCAGTCTGTTCATTATCTATCTCAGACTATTCATATCTATCTATCTATCTATCTATCTATCTATCTATCTATCTATCTATCTATCTCAGTCTGTTCATTATCTATTTCAGACTATTCATATCTATCTATCTATCTATCTATCTATCTATCTATCTATCTATCTATCTATCTATCTCAGTCTGTTCATTATCTATCTCAGACTATTCATATCTATCTATCGATCGATCTATCTATCTCAGTCTGTTCATTATCTATCTCAGACTATTCATATCTATCTGTTCATTATCTATCTCAGACTATTCATATCTATCTATCTATCTATCTATCTATCTATCTAGCTATCTATCTATCTATCTATCTATCTACCACAGTCTGTTCATTATCTATCTCAGACTATTCATATCTATCTATCTATCTATCTATCTATCTATCTATCTATCTATCTATCTATCTAGACTATTCATATCTATCTATCTATCTATCTATCTATCTATCTATCTATCTATCTATTTCAGACTATTCATATCTATCTATCTATCTATCTATCTATCTATCTATCTCAGTCTGTTCATTATCTATTTCAGACTATTCATATCTATCTATCTATCTATCTATCTATCTATCTATCTATCTATCTATCTATCTATCTATCTATCTCAGTCTGTTCATTATCTATTTATCGATCGATCTATCTATCTCAGTCTGTTCATTATCTATTTCAGACTATTCATATCTATCTATCTATCTATCTATCTATCTATCTCAGACTATTCATATCTATTTATCGATCGATCTATCTATCTCAGTCTGTTCATTATCTATCTCAGACTATTCATATCTATCTGTTCATTATCTATCTCAGACTATTCATATCTATCTATCTATCTATCTATCTATCTATCTATCTATCTATCTATCTATCTACCACAGTCTGTTCATTATCTATCTCAGACTATTCATATCTATCTATCTATCTATCTATCTATCTATCTATCTATCTATCTATCTATCTCAGACTATTCATATCTATCTATCTATCTATCTATCTATCTATCTATCTATCTATCTATCTATTTCAGACTATTCATATCTATCTATCTATCTATCTATCTATCTATCTATCTATCTATCTATCTATCTGTCTGTCTGTCTGTTCATTATCTATCTATCTTTCATGATCTATCTATCTATCTGTCTATCTATCTGTTCATTATCTATCTATCTATCTATCTATCTATCTATCTATCTATCTATCTATCTATCTATCTCCTTTTATATATATATATATATATATGTGTGTGTGTGTGTGTGTGTGTGTGTGTGTGTGTGTGTGTGTGTGTGTTTGTACTTCACTCTAGGCCGTGTGAACAGCATAAAATCTGAGAGAAAAAATGGAACTAAAATAAAAATAAGAAATGAACTGAAAAGCGCCAAGACAATTCTCTGAAAAACAATAAAGAAATTGTAAAGAATAGAAAGTTCCAAAGATCAACAATAGAAATGGTTCAAAAGAAAAAAACAATGCGAATAAAGACAAAGGGGAGGGGGGGGAATGACGGATTTTGCTAAAATTATCAACGGCTAAATAGAAATAATGGAAATGACAGTAGAAAAAGCTTGTTTCCAAATTGGGTCGCTGTGAAAGTTTCCAATTCTGATTGCCAAATCATTCATTAAAGAAATTCATAGCATCATTATTCAGAACGAAATTCATAGCAGCTTTGGAAGACGTTATACCAACTCTTCATCAAAATTATTATTTAATTATATGTTGTAGTGAAATATTCTGTCCTACCCAGGTTGTAAAAGACCGGGATTAGAACGAACTATAGAGTAATCGTGAGTCTTCGTCATTATACGAGAGTGATCGAGAGTCTTCGTCATTATACGAGAGTGATCAAGAGTGTTCGTAATTATACGGGAGTCTTCGTCATTATACGAGAGTAATCGAAAGTCTTCGTCATTATACGAAAGTGATCGAGAGTTTTCGTCATTATACGAAAGTGATCGAGAGTCTTCGTCATTATACGAAAGTGATCGAGAGTCTTCGTCATTATACGAAAGTGATCGAGTGTCTTCGTCATTATACGGGAGTGATCGAGAGTCTTCGTCATTATACGGAAGTGATCGAGAGTCTTCGTCATTATACGGGAGTTTTCGTCATTATACGAAAGTGATCGAGAGTCTTCGTCATTATACGAGAGTAATCGAGAGTCTTCGTCATTATACGAGAGTGATCGAGATTCTTTGTCATTATACGAGAGTGATCGAGAGTGTTCGTAATTATACGGGAGTCTTCGTCATTATACGAGATTGATCGAGAGTCTTCGTCATTATACGGGAGTTTTCGTCATTATACGAGAGTGATCGGGATTATACGAGAGTCATCGACTTTAGTCGAGAGCCATCGGCCTTAGAGGGGAGTTACACGTAACTAGACGGAAGCCTTCTTCTCAAGACGGACGCATACGTCCTATACAGAGACATTGCCTTCTTAAATGTTATTCTTGTTAACTGTTCGTTGTTGTATTTGTATTTGGTTTATTGTACTGAGGTATAATAAATCTCTATTCCTATATCCTCAGTGTTAAGAGTTATTTCTTGCACTATTCTTTCACTGTTTATCCCCACCCCCCGGGATATAACATTATCCTACCTTGCAGCAAAACTTTCTATCGTTTTTTTTTAAACAAAGTCATTAATGAATATAAATTCATAGCAGCATTATTCAGTCAACAAATTATTTTCTCTGGCTTTTCGATAACTTCACTTTCGACAACTTTATCTTTCTTTTAGCCTTTAGATTATTATTGGTCGGGTTTATACTTGAGACTATAGGCAAGCATTTATTCTTGAGCCTATAGGTAATTATTGACCGGCATATTCAAATAGATTAGGTTGGGACAAACAGTTCCATTATTTATAGGACAAAATCATTGACCATTGACAGGGTTAAAGCTATAGGTAATCATTTGTATGGTTTATACTTGAGCAGAGTGGAAAATATTGGTCAGTTTTATACCTAAGATTATAGGTGAACTTTCGGCAGATTTATACATTATCTTATAGATAATTGTTGATCGGGCTTATACTTGAACCAATAGATAAACATTTATCAGGTTTATATTTGAACCTATGAATCTGCTTGTATCTATAGGTAAAAATTGGTTCGGATTGGACTTAAATCTATAAGTAAACGCGTGTTAGTTTTATACTTTGGCCTATATGTAAGCATTGGTCGGTGTAATGCTTGAGCCTATAGATAAACATGGGTTGAGGTTATGTCATAGCCGATCGGGAAATATTTGTCGGAGTTTATACTTGCGTCCATATGTAAACTTATACGTAAACATTGATCGGTGTTATGTTTGAGCCTATATATAAATATTGCTTGAGGATATGTCATAGCCGATATGCAAATATTTGTCGGAGTTTATACATGCGTCCATATGTAAACTTATATGTAAGCATTGGTCGGTGTAATGCTTGAGCCTATAGATAAACCTTGGTTGAGGTTATGTCATAGCCTATCGGCAAATATTTGTCGGAGTTTATACATGCGTCCATATGTAAACTTATATGTATGCATTGGTCGGTGTAATGCTTGAGCCTATAGATAAACATTGGTTGAGGATATGTCATAGCCTATCGGCAAATATTTGTCGGAGTTTATACATGCGTCCATATGTAAACTTATATGTATGCATTGGTCGGTGTAATGCTTCAGCCTATAGATAAACCTTGGTTGAGGTTATGTCATAGCCTATCGGGAAATATTTGTCGGAGTTTATACTTGCGACCATCGCAAACTTATATATAAACATTGGTCGGTTTAATACTGGTGCCTATAGACAAACACTGGTTGAGGTTATGTTATAGCCCATCGGCAAATATTTGTCGGAGTTTATACATGCGTCCATATGTAAACTTATATGTAAGCATTGGTCGGTGTAATGCTTGACCCTATAGATAAACATTGGTTGAGGGTTATAGTTGATTCTAAACACTAGTCGCGTTTATACTTGTGTTTATATGTAAATATTAAGAGATATATTTTAGCCTATAAATATTCAATTGTGAAAGCAGTACAGCGTATATTATATTTCTATATAATAAACAGTTTGCATATGTCCCACGTCTTTTCAGGACGTAGGCGATCAAGTCCTTCTTCGTCTCCCTATCTCTGGAGACTCTTAGCAATCTTTCTCCTGTTATCCACCCAAACCCCGCTCTTGCTTAGGCGTATGTTACACGCTGCTTTCCCCCGTCTCTCTATGCCTCTATTTATGAGTATCAGATTCTCCAAGCGCTCCTTCCTCATTACATGTCCCAGGAACTGTATTTTCCTGATGCTCAGTATTAATTTCCTTTTCTTTTCCATCCTTTCCAAAACCTCATCATTGCTTACATGTTCGATCCTTGATATCTGCAGCATCCTTCTATAGAACCACATTTCAGTTGCTTCAAGTTTTTCTTTCATCTTTGATGAGATTGTCCATCATTCACTGCCATGTTGAAGAACAGACATCACATAGCAATTCACTACCCATGTTGGGTTTATACTTGAGCCTATAGATAAACATTGGTCGAGGTTATTGTTGAGGGCATAGGTAAACATTGATCGGGGTTATAGTTGATTCTAAACACTAGTTGCGTTTATACTTGAGTTTATATGTAAATATTAAGAGATATATTTTAGCCTATAAATATTCAATTGTGAAAGCAGAACAACGTGTATTATATTTTTATTGCTTCAATGCTTAAATTTTGGCACTAAATGTTTCATAAAGAATCGATATGCCGTTAAGCTAACAAGTAAACTCAAATCAGATTCTCTACGTTAATGATGAATGGGGTGTGACACTAGTTAATAATTCAACAAAATTGCGTCAAAATTAATCTTGTTAGAAACACTCCTTAGAAAAACGATGTCGTTTTATAATTAATTCTGGTATTAGCCGAAGATCGGATAGGATCTGGATGTAAAGAGGAAAATTATTATTTGCGAAAATTATTACTGAGGCTGATCTTTCGTATTGCGAATATAATTGCTGCTGACATTCAAATTAATGTAGCGTTTCATGGGAAACAAGGGGTTGCGGGTCTCCGATATACCGTATTATTCTCATCAGTGTTTTTTTAAAAATTCTTGATCTATGTGCCATGTCCTTTCAGGACGTAGGCGATCAAGTCCTTCCACGTCTCCCTATCCCTGGTGGCTCTTAGCACGCTTTCTCCTGTTATCCACCCAAACCCGGCTCTGCCATCCACTACATCAAGTCCATAAATGTAGAATATAAATGTATAGAAACTAGCATGACCACAAAATAAGTGATCAGTTTATATATTGATTATAGTATAGAATTGATCCCCCATTTTATATCCACATTATAATTTTTTATAAACAGTTTGCATATATATTCTTCTTCTATGTGCCCTGTCCTTTCAGAACGTAGGCGATCATGGCCTTCCACGTCTCCCTATCTCTGGTGTCTCTTAGCATGCTTTCTCCTGTTACACCACCCATACCCCGCTCTGCCACCCACTACATCAAGGCCATAAATCTAGAATATAAATGTATAGAAACTAGCATGACCACAAAATAAGGGACCAGTTTATAGATTGATTATAGTATAGAATTGATCCCCCATTTTATATCCACATTATAATTTTTTATAAACAGTTTGCATATATATTCTTCTTCAATGTGCCCTGTCCTTTCAGGACGTAGGCGATCATGACCTTCACGTCTCCCTATCCCTGGTGGCTCTTAGCACGCTTTCTCCTGTTACACCACCCATACCCCGCTCTGCCATCCACTATATCAATCCCATAAATCTAGAATATAAATGTATAGAAACTAGAATGGCTACAAAATGAGGGATCAGTTTATATATTGATTATAATATAGAATTGGTCCCCCATTTTATATCTACATTATAATTTCTTATAAACAGTTTGCATATGTCCCTTGTCTTTTCAGGACGTAGGCGATCAAGTCCTTCCACGTCACCCTATCTCTGGAGGCTCTTAGCACGCTTTCTCCTGTTATCCACCCAAACCCCGCTCTTGTTTAGGCGTATGTTACACGCTGCTTTCCCCCGTCTCTCTATGCCTCTATTTATGAGTATCAGATTCTCCAAGCCCTCCTTCCTCATTACATGTCCCAGGAACTGTATTTTCCTGAGGCTCAGTATAAATTTCCTTTTCTTTTCCATCCTTTCCAAAACCTCATCATTGCTTACATGTTCGATCCTTGATATCTGCAGCATCCTTCTGTAGAACCACAATTCAGTTGCTTCAAGTTTTTCTTTCATCTTTGATGAGATTGTCCATCATTCACTGCCATGTTGAAGAACAGACATCACATAGTAATCCAGTACTCTCTTCTTTGTTTCTAGCGAAATTTTCTTGTCTCTTAATACTCTACTCAGCTTCTGGAATGCATTCTTATGCTTTTGGATCTCAGGAATATAAATGTATAGAAACCGTCGTGA
Source organism: Ascarosepion bandense (assembly GCA_037127315.1). Taxonomy (NCBI): domain Eukaryota; kingdom Metazoa; phylum Mollusca; class Cephalopoda; order Sepiida; family Sepiidae; genus Ascarosepion; species Ascarosepion bandense. The sequence continues at coordinate 287,689 of JBBBDQ010002065.1, read as the reverse complement.
CCACAAAGTGAGGGGTCAGTTTATATATTGATTGTAATATGGAATTGATCCCCCAATTTATTCTCATCTTTGTTTGTAGGTAAATTTTTTTTTGTCGCACAATACTCTACTCAGCTTCTGGACTACGTCCTTCGCCATGCTAATTCGCCTTCGGATGTCAGTGTCACACATTCCGTCTTCTATTAGAACACTTCCCAGGTATTTATATTTTTGTACCTGCTTGATTTTAGTATCCCCCATGTGTAGTTGGCATTTTAGGCTCTTCTTTTTGCTGATGACCATGCATTCGGTTTTCTTGTAGTTTATTTGTAGTCTTTTGTTTTGTCACTTTCTTCAGCTGCCTTCTGTAGGAGGTCTTGTAGTTGCCTTTCCGTGTCTGCTATCAGCACTGTGTCATCCGCGTAACTTATATTGTTTAGATTGTGACCGCCGATGACAAATCCTGGCAGGACTTCTTTCTTGTTTTGTAAATCTGCTGAATTCATTTCTTGTCCGTATAAAGGTGGTCTGCTGTCAGTATAGGTTCTTCATGACCCTAATGTAAATACATTTCTGCACCTGATTTGATTTTAGTATCACTGACCTGTGGTTGGCATTTTGGGCTTCTCTTTTTGCTGGTGACCAGGCGTTCAGTTTTCTTGTGGTTCATGATTAGTCCTTTCTTTCGACTTTCTTAAACTACCTTCTGTTGTGGGGTTTTGTAGTTTCTTTTCCGTATCTGCTATCAGCACTGCATCATCCGCGTATCTTATTTCTTGTAGTTTAATTGTAGTCCTTTCTTTTTGCTTTCTTCAGCTACCTTCTGTAAGGGGTCTGATAGTTTCTGTTGTGGAATCTTCCCTTTTTCTATGATAATGGACTCGACTTGAGTATACATATACTCCTGCTATAGTGAGATATGGTAGAGATACGTAGGTTACCGTAAGATACCGACAGGTAACGGAAGATACCGAAGTTTCACGGAGAATACAGCATCAGTAGTCACAGTAGCTCTGAGCTCCACTCAGTCAGAACAGTATTACGCAGCATCCGTCAATTTCCGACGTGGACATACTAATACTAGCGCGGTTTTACTTCAAAGACTTGTATACATATATATATATATATATATATATATATATATATATATATTCCTTACTAATCATATTCCTGGATTAGTAACCTCAAGTTTGTATTTTTACGTTTAATATTCTTATTTTTCAATCTCAAATATCTGGTTTGTTGTTCATTATTTTGTGTGGTTCCTCACCCGGAATCCACAACAGTTTCCTTTCCGTGTCTGCTATCAGCACTGTTTGTGGCCGCCGATATCAAATCCTGGCATGACTTCTAGGGTCCTAATAATAGTAAATTCTATTAATTGGAATAATGATCTCAAATTATAAAACTGATCTTAAATTGTAATGAAAGTAATGATGGCATGCTCCCCGAATACATCGTAAACATTCAGAGTATTGATTTAGTAAATACTGAATACTTAAAATGCATCGGTGTATGGGCTAGTTATAGCAAATTTAATATAAGAGATAAAGAAATTGAACACAGAATAGGCTGCACTAGAAGTAGTTTCGCCTAACACCACACATTGCTACAAAACCTAAACATTGACCTAAAAAATCGAGTCATGTTCTTAAATAGCCTAGTCAGATCGATACTTTTATGTGGATGTCATAATTAAGTCTCTGCCATAAGGCACAGTATCCGACAAAGCATATTTTGCACAACACAGAACGTTATCCGAGACGGAATGTGGCACAAGGGCTTTTTAATATTAGGGAATCCAGGCTTTAAAGTCTGGGCAAAAATCTATTATCTAATATTTTGCAGACAAGAATCTACACTTCCTCGGAGTCTCAACTGGGTTACTCCGAAGGCAGAGAATCCGGCAAGGTAAATGTTCGTGTAGATGCACAACGCCGAACACACTCAGCGTTCTGTCTGAGTACTTTACATACTAAATATTTATGGTCACGTGATCCCACTAGGACAATTCATTCAAAGGTTACGTTTGATGCCCGGAGATCCGTATTCGACCACACGTGTCGGTATCTATTTAACGCTTTTTCTCTTCAATTTTGTTTCTTTCTTTTTCATTTGTTCTCTTTTCTTCACAATTTCTTTCCTCTTTTCATTTCGTCTTTCAATGGATTAATATTTATCGCTCCTTTTCTTTATAACTCCTCTTCTTTCTTCATAACATTTTTTCCTCCATTTTATATTTGTTTGCTTTTTTCTCTTTCGCTTCTTTCTTTCTTTCTTTCTTTCTATTATTGCTTTTATTTATCTCTTTATTGTTCCTATTTTTCTTCTTCACACTTTCTTTAATACCACATTGATTCCGAAAGTTTTTCACTTGAAAATCTTTATCCAAAACATATTTCCATACAAACTTTTGTATGGCATTTGATTTTATTGTTCAACGTAAGCTGTGGCTCATTATGCTTCCCCTCTGTTAATATGGAAGGACGTAATTTTAAAATTACACCAGAAAATATCATCGACACGCGATTTCCAATGTGCAGAATTCGCATTATTTAGTTCACTAGCTAAAACAAACCAACGATGCATGAAATTAATTAAAAGCAATAATATTTTTTCGATGCGCGTCCTACATAAATGAATGGTTATTCTAAAACACGATTTCTTGAATATTGCAGGCAAGCAGCCAGTCACAATCACCAAGAACGATTTCGAAAAATCAATTTTCAATTCACATTGACAGCATCAAGTCATTAAAACAGAAGGTCTTTGTGGATGTGAAAGCTGTAGTCAAAATATTCAGGTTCCTGTTCTTTGTTGTGCAATGTCCCTTAGGGACGCGTATGAACATGGCGCTCCACAATTTCTTATTCTTCGGAGATCTAAACAAGTTTTGTCGTCTTTATATCCATGCAACCACCGTTTTCTGCAATCCATTTGGCATACATTCTTGTGCAATTTAATTGAAACAAAAAACAAAGAGTATCTTCCGAGGATCTTTCACGTCATTTGGCGCTGTCTTTCTTCCGACAGCATTTCCTTTGCGTTTTGGATTTAGATAGATAGATAGATAGATAGATAGATAGATAGATAATGAAAAAAATGAGATAGATAGATAGATAGATAGATAGATAGATAGATAGATAGATAGATAGATAGATAATGAACAAAATGAAGAAAATAGATAGATAGATAGATAGATAGATAGATAGATAGATAGATAGATAATGAACAAAATGAGATAGATAGATAGAGAGAGAGAGAGAGAGAGAATGAACAAAATGAGATAGATAGATAGATAATAAACAAAATGAGATAGATAGATAGATAGATAGATAGATAGATAATAAACAAAATGAGATAGATAGATAGATAGATAGATAGATATGAAGAGACTGAGATAGATAGATAGATAGATAGATAGATAGATAGATAATGAACAAAATGAGATAGATAGATAGATAGATAGATAGATAGATAGATAGATAGATAGATAGATAGATATGAACAGACTGAGATAGATAGATAGATAGATAGATAGATAGATAGATAGATAGATAGATAGATAGATACACCCTTGCGGAAATTAATAGAAGCAAAACGAATAATGTCTTCCTAGGATCTTTCACTCTTTCCCTTATCACGTATGCGTCATCTCTTGACGTTGTTCTTTTCTTCTGACTGCATTTTCTTTACGTTGTGGGCTGATGGATTCAGTTTCTTCACTGAGGACACAGCTGATATTCGAAAGTATGATACGTAAAGTGCGAGAAAAGAAACTGATAGAGTAGAAGTGTTGGTTTCTTTTAATTATTTCGTAAAAGTGGGATTTTGACACTAATCTAGTAAATTCATGTGGTCGGAGATTCAAAGAAAAATGTTCGTCACAGCAGTTGCCATGAAAATATTTGAAGAAAGGATGCCACATCACTCACGTCGGTGAGAAATAAGTGAAGTCGAGATGCCAAGGTAGGATCTATTATATTGCAGATTGTATTTTGGATTTTGTTGAGAACCTGAAGATAATTTGTAGGAGCGCCCAACCAAATATGGCACCAGTATTCAATGCATAGACGAATGGTAGATTTTTAAATCTGCAAAATGGATTCTGACGAGAAAAGTAAATGCACTTTTTTGGACTAAAGTGTTCTGCTGCCATGTTGGAAGATCATGTTGGTTCATTTGATGGGTTTGCTGCTAGGAAATTTGGTTAACGTACGAAATCCCTTTCCATCCACTCCTCCTCCACACGACCGTCCCCGACGAAGAATAAAAATATAAGTTTATATATTTATATATACGTGTTATTTTCGGCGTTATCTTGCAAGCCAATCATTGTACCTCGAGATCCAGAACCAGGCAATATATATGTGGCTTGATGATCTATACACCTCTACCATCGGTCGACGAGATTATTTGCATGTGCGTGATTCTCTCTGGCTCCCTTCCTGCTCCCTACAATCATCACTTACGAAGAATGAAAATATAAATTTATATTTTTATATTTTTTCCGTCGTTATTTTGCAAGACAATCATTGTTCTTTGAGAACCAGAACCAGGCAATGTATAACAATACGTGGCTTGTGGATATATTCACCTCTACCATCGGTCGACGATATTATTTATTCTTTGTTGATAAAAACTTTTTAGGCTGTGCTGCAACGCAATGTTTGAAAGCTGATTCTACCTCTTGTTTAAACCTAAAAGTTTTTATTTCAAAATGTGTTTAAAGTGCTTAAAAATATGGTAATCAGTGGGTGAAAGATCAGGAGAATGTGGAAGCTGTGGAGAACGATCGTATCCTAAGTCTGTGAGTTTTTGCAACGCCATTCTTGCAACTTTTGGCCAGGCATTATCGTGGAGCAGAATTGGACTATATCGATTCACCAATGCAGGTTTCATTTTTTCGCAGGTGTGCATGCATTTCAGCAAGTTGATTGCAGTAAAGCTTTGCATTTATGCTTTGAATGGCTTCCACAAAGCTGCAGTGGATAACACCAATTGCAGACCACCAGACTTTTGGCTGAAGAGACAGAGAACTCCCGATGGCTAACAAATCCAGACAGGTTCTTCGTATATGCGATCTCTCTCCTGCTACCCTCCTGCTACACATGAACGTCACTGACGAAGAATAGAAATATAAGTTTATATTTTTATATATACGTGTTCTTGTTAGTCGTTATCTTGCAAGACAATCATTGAACCACGAGATTCAGAACCAGGCAATATATAAAAATACGTGGCTTGAGGATCTATGCTTTTCTACCATCGGTCGACAAGAGTCTAAGTGATTCTGTGTGGCTACCCTCCTACCCCACACTACCGTGACTGACGAATAATAAAAATATAAGTTTATACTTTTATATATACGTGTTCGTGTTTGTCGTTATATTGCAAGATAATCATTGTACCTCGAAATCCACAACCAGGCAACATATACGTGGTTTGATGTCTATGCACCTCTACCATCGGTCGACGTGATTATTTGCGTGTGGCGTGATTCTTTCTCGTCATCTTCGGTTTTCTTAATTTTTTTCATTTATTGTTCTCTTCCCTTTAAACTGTCTTTTATCAGATTATCTCATAGTAACCCCTTGCGTTTTAGTGGTTTTATTGCTTTGCATGGGGTGAAATGATTACAAAAATATTTGAATCAGAACAACAGACTCGATGGATTTAATAAAGTCTTTGCTTCGAACTACAAGAATATGACAGCAGACTCCTAAAAAAATCCGGGAGAATACCACAACCAAAACGTTGTGAGTGTTCATATTTATATATAGTACCCTTTCAGCCAATAGACGATCATAGCTCTCCTCAACTTCCTATCCTTTGTTGTTTTTAGCAGTGTTTGTCTTTCTGTTTCTGTTCTCTTTACTTACACAAGCTTGCTAGCGAGGTTTTCCACTACCCTTTTTGCCTTTAAGATGTCCCATGAGTGCCACATTTTCCAAGCCGTCTTTCTAAATGGTGTCTTAAAATTTCAGCTACCTTTTTAATTTGCATTCATTGCCAATCATTATTTTCTGTCTTCTTAATTTCTGTTCTTTTATTGTTAACTAGCAGTATAGCCCGCCGTTGCTCGGGTGTAATGAAAGCTTTAAAACAAATCCATGGTTCTGGAGCTCAGACTCTTCGGACGTTGACACGAAAGACTAAAAAGCAATAGTTGTTTCCAATTAAAGCAAAACCGTAGTCAAATTTTGAATTCCTGGTATCGATATCAAATAAGTTTTTTTCATCCTAAACTAAATTTTGAAAGATAAATTTCATGAAATTAAGTTGGTGTAACAGATGTATAAAAGAAAAAGAAAAAATTACCAAGATTTTATAAAAATAATTTCAAAAATAAATTCCTTCATTTGTAAATAACTCCTGAAAGTTTAATTAAAATCCAACAATTATTTGATACTAGCAGGATAGCCCGGTGCTGCTCAGGTGTAATGAAAGCTTTCAAACTAATCCAGGGTCCTGGAGCTCAGACTCTTTGGACGTTGGCACAAAAGACTAAAAAGCAATAATTGTTTCCAGTTCAAGCGAAACCTTAGCCTGAAAGAAAAAATGAATGGATGTAAGTCAAATTTTGATTTCCTGGTATCGATATCAAATAAGTTTTTTTTCGTCGTAAACTGAAATTTGAAGGCTAAATAAGTCCTCTGAGTAAATGTAAAGTCAGTAGTCATCTCCGATCTCACTATCTTGCATCTTCTCTCTATCTCTCTCTCTCTAACGCTCCTTTCTCCGTCTGCTCCACTCTCATCAGTATTCTCATCCTTCTCTTACCCACTTCCTCACACTCCCTATAACCTGTCACCCTTTCTCATAACTTTCCTCCTATGTAACCCCCTGCAAAATAGTGGCAGTAAAATGCATCGCTTGGGGCGACACGATCCTAAAAAATAGATATGAAGCCACCATTTCTCCCTCCAGCTATGGGTTAATCAGTAAGAAAACTATTATCATCTCGAAGAACATTCTTAAAACCTAAAAATATTTTTGAACCTGCAACGGGTGGATAAGCCGTAAAAAACGAACCCCTGAAGCAATCCCTTTGTAAGAGCAAACCAATATCTGATCAAAAGTACATCAGATTGCTCAGTCACAAAGAATGGCGCAGATTCCAATATCTTCTTAAACGATACGCCTCGTTCAGTATTCTAAAAAAGCTCATATATAAGGATTTTTTTTTCGTATCCGAAACAAAAGCAAATTAATGGCTAAGAAATGTTGGGCATCACTAAAATATAACGTTTAGAGCAAATTAATAAAGTTGGATGAAAATTAAAATCAATTAATTCGTTAAAAATTACATTGGTAGTATTGCTTGATATATCTATGTGACACTGCATCAGTTCGTTAAGTACCATGCAAGATACACGCTTGGGCGATCATGTCTCGAAAGTGACATGACTGACTGGGCAGAAGATTATCCCGCAGTAGGTTGCCATTGCTTTCTGCAGTAGACTTGTTGCCAGCCAAAGCTATAGAACTCAATCTGTCCTGTTATTTGACTCATAGCTAGAGGGGAAGAGATATATTATATTATTATGTAGTAATAAGCGGGGGATCAGTTTATTACTTCACAAGAATATAAAACTAATCCCCCATTTTTAGCAACTAGATCCCACCCTTTTACAGTGAAACCGATAAAATGCAACCGTAACTTCTACTCCAACAGTTTCTTTCCTCGCACTTCCCGACTGTGGAATTCCCTTCCACATGATTGCTTCCCCGACGGCTACAATCTCCAGATGTTTAAATGTAAGGTCAATTGACACCTCCTAACACACTAACCTGCTCCCATTCTATCAAACACTCTTCCCATCTGCCCAACCCTCATCCTTGGTATCCTTACTCATCTGTCACCTTCCTCCTGACATTCCCTATGTCTAACCACTCCTTCTCTTTACCTTCCCCTATGTAGCCCCATGCGCAATAGTGGCAGTGGAATGTCTTGCTTGGGGTGAGATGATTAAAAAAAAATGCCCAGTATAAGCCTCAATCATGTTTTCAACTATTATATTATCAGTTAAGTGTCATACGTGATACACGCTTGAGCGATCATGTTTTGAAAGAGACATGACTGACTGGGCAGAAGATTATCCCACAGTAGGTTGCCATTGCGTCCGAAGATTATCCCGTAGTAGGTTTCCATTACTTTCTGCGGTAGACTGGTTGCCAGCCAAGGCTTTAGAACCCAATCTGTCCTGTTAAAGGCGGATTAATACCTTTCCCAAGTGTTTTTGCGCGGAAGTGAATGCAAGAAGCTCAACTGGAATTCGAACTCGGCTCCTCGATTTCTCCTTCCCTGCCGATATCCACTGTACCACAACACACATCAGTTTTCTACAGTAAAACAGCTATACCTAGTAAACAATTTACTAGTACACTTAAATTCATGAGATCGAGGAACCAATGATAAAAGCTCACCAAAATAATTGCCACGGAAATATTTGTAGAAAAAAAAACAGAGGAAAACCAAGACACTCCAGTGAAAAAGTAACTGAAATCGAGATGCCAAGTCAGGACCGATAATATTGCAGGCCGTTCTTCCGATTTTGTTGAAAAGCAAGAGATAAATACTAGAGATATATGACCGGATAGGGCAGCAATATTCAATGCATGGACGAATGGTAGATTTATAAGTATGTGAGATTGATTCCTAAGAGAAACAAAATGTTTGGCATGATACAAGAACACAATTTTCATACAATCAGACTAAGTAATTGATTCAGTATAATCTTTCTACTTCATGCCAGACCCTTCTATGGATTTTGGCGAGAACCTCGATATATATAGTTTAGGCACCAGAGAATATATATATATATATATATATATATATTGTTTTTTAATCGTGTCACCCCAAGCAAGGCATTCCACTGCCACTATAGCTCAGGAGGTTACATAGAGGGATTGGGTATAGGAAATGTCAGAAGGAAGGTGATAGACGACTTAGGAAATACATAGAGAGAGAGAGAGAGTTGGAGAGAGTGGGTGTGAGTTAGTGTGTTAGGCGGTGTCTATTGACCTTACATTTAAACTCCTGGAGGTTGTAGCCGTCGGGGAAGCAAGCATGCGGTAGGGAATTCCACAGGCGGGAAGTGCGAGGAAAGAAGCTGCTGGAGTAGAAATTGCGGTTACATTTCATCGGTTTCACTGTAAAAGGGTGGGACCTAGTTGCCAATCTAGTATCTCGTACAAATTCACATCTAGGGAGCACCAGTGATTTAAGTTCGTCAGAGCAGAAGCCATGAAAGTATTTATAGAAGAGGCACAGGGAAGCCACGTCACGCCGGTGAGAGAGATACTGCAGGCGGTCAGCCAAGTCGGTATCAATCACATTACAGATTCTTCGCTGTATTTTGTCAAGAACCCCGAGGAGAATAGAAGGGGCACCTGACCAGATGTGACAGCAGTACTCAATACACGGGCGGATGGTGGATTTATATAATTGCAGGATAGATTCAGGCGGAAAAATTTCCGGGCCCTGCACAGAGAGCCGACTTTCATAATTGCGGATTTAACAATGGATTCTACGTAGTCATTCCACTTGAGGTCCGCTGAGAGTGTCAGGCCAAGCAGGCGTAGTGATTTACTCTCTGGGAGGCAAGCCTGTTCCATGCTAATGGGAGGGAGGTGCGGTTGTCTGTGGTGGTTAATTGACAGCAGCTTCGTTTTGGAAGAATTGAATTTTCAGCAGTATTCGATGCATGGACGAATGCCAGTATTTATAAATGTAGACAGTAGACCCTTCTTCGTATTTTGTCGAGATATATATTTGGGGTACAAAAGGATATATGCAAGCAATATTCAATACATAGACGAATGCCAGCGTTTATAAATGTTCAAGGAATACCATTATTTGAATTTCGTCGAGAAACACGAGATATATATTTGAGGTAAAAGGATATATGCAAGCAATATTCAATGCATAGACGAATGCCAGTATTTATGAATGTTTAAGGTGGACCAATCTTTGGATTTCGTCGAGAAACACGAGATATATATTCGGGGTACATGAGAATATATCTGCATGCAATATTCAATGCATAGACAAATGCCAATATTTATAAAAGTTTAAGGTGGACCATTCTGTTGAATTTGTCGAGAAACACGAGATAAATATTTTGTATACAAGAGGACATATGCCAGAAATATTCAATGCATAGATGCATGTTATCATTTATAAATGTGTAAGCTGTATTCTGGTCAGAAACAATGCATGTCACGACACAGTGTATCAAATTTCCTAGCAACACACCGAACAAAGGATTCGACATAATCACTGCCTGCCATGTCAGTGGAAAACGCGAATCCGAAAAGACGCAATGAGTATTAAAGGTTAGCATTCGATATCAAAATTTTCTAGTAGAAGATAGGTGACCATTTGATTGATTGGTGTTTATATTTGCTAATTAAATGTGCTATAAATATTGGTGCTTGCTTTAATTCTATCTACAGACTCTTTTTCGTATTTGCTGTATTCATTTATTTGTAAATATGCGGGGGTGGGAGAATGACGTCTTTGTCTAAAAATACTAGCCGTGTTATCATGGACGACATAAAAATCTAGAAACGTTTAGAAACGGCGTAAACAAATTATTGTGTTAAAGACCTACGCAAAAAGTCTGTGCACAAATACACACAGCATTGCAATTGGTGCCAGACAGAATGTTCACCAAGATTTCCACCCACTCAATAAGTTCACACATATACTAAACGTCAGTTCTATTTTCGTCTTGTCACAGGAATTGACGGCCATTTTGTTCAAGTTGCAAGTGGTTTCGTTTATACCATGCATTCTTTTGTTTAACATTCATTTTATTTTTTAAAGAAAGAAAAAAAAAGAAAATGGTTGTTTTTGTGTTTTCGATGTTGGAGGAATCAACAACTCGAAGAGTAAATTTGAGACTGTTGTCTGGCATTCCGATTTAGTTGGTGAGTTGGAAATATGAAAGAACGACGACGAACGATTTCAATGACGAAGGCAAAATTTGAAATAGCAGTTGGCTTTTTTTGTTGTATCATTAGTTGAAGTCACGTTTTTCGTTTATTTTTTTCGGATTACATTATCTGCCATATTTTATTCTCATACTTTTCCCAGTTTTGTTTGTTTAAAAAATTTTTTTTTTCGGGTTGATCTCCTTCTTCTTCTTAAGAATTCTTCTTCATTTAGTTTTTCTTTCTCTAAATACTTCTTCTAAATTATTTTTTCTAATCAATTCTTCTTCTCCTTTTTCTTCGAAATACTTATTCTCAATACTTGCTTATATTGTTCTTTCTCGGAATATTTCTTCTTCTAAATTCTTTTTATCTAACCCATTCTTCTTCTTCTTCTTCTTCTTCTTTTTTTCTTCTTCTTCTTCTTTCATATATTATTTCTAGGTCCATTTTTTCTTCTTCCAAATTAGTATTTTCTTTCTTCAACAAAATTCTTAAATCTTCCACATCTCCCTCAAATTCGTCATTTTCTTCTTCTTGATTCTTTTTATCTGGTTCTTTCTTCTTCTTCTTCTTCTTCTTTTAATTCTTTTATCTGGTTCATTCTTCTTCTTCTTTTAATTCTTTTATCTGGTTCATTCTTCTTCATCTTCTTCTAAGTTCTTTTATCTGGTCCTTTCTTCTTCCTCTTCTTCTAAGTTCTTTTATCTTGTTCTTTCTTCTTCTTCTTCTTCTTCTAAGTTCTTTTATCTTGTTCTTTCTTCTTCTTCTTCTTCTTCTAAGTTCTTTTATCTTGTTCTTTCTTCTTCTAAGTTCTTTTATCTGGTTCTTTCTTCTTCCTCTTCTTCTAAGTTATTTTATCTGGTTCTTTCTTCTTCCTCTTCTTCTTCTTCTTCTTTTTCTTTTAATTCTTTTATCTGGTTCCTTCTTCTTCCTCTTCTTCTAAGTTCTTTTATCTGGTTCTTTCTTCTTCCTCTTCTTCTAAGTTCTTTTTATCTGGTTCCTTCTTCCTCTTCTTCTTCTTCTTAATTCTTTTATCTGGTTCCTTCTTCCTCTTCTTCTACATTCTTTTATCTTCTTCTTCTTCTTAATACTTTTATCTGGTTCCTTCTTCTTCGTCTTCTTATAAATTCTTTTATCTGGTTCCTTCTTCTTCCTCTTCTTCTAAGTTCTTTTTATCTGGTTCTTTCTTCTTCTTCCTCTTCTTCTAAGTTCTTTTTATCTGGTTCTTTCTTCTTCTTCTTCTTCTTCTTAATTCTTTTATCTGGTTCTTTCTTCTTCCTCTTCTGCTAAGTTCTTTTATCTGGTTCTTTCTTCTTCCTCTTCTTCTAAGTTCTTTTATCTGGTTCTTTCTTCTTCCTCTTCTTCTAAGTTCTTTTATCTGGTTCTTTCTTCTTCCTCTTCTTCTAAGTTCTTTTATCTGGTTCTTTCTTCTTCTTCTTCTTCTTCTTCTTTTTCTTCTTTTAATTCTTTTATCTGGTTCCTTCTTCTTCCTCTTCTTCTAAGTGCTTTTATCTGGTTCTTTCTTCTTCCCCTTCTTCTAAGTTCTTTTATCTGGTTCTTTCTTCTTCCTCTTCTTCTAAATTCTTTTATCTGGTTCTTTCTTCTTCCTCTTCTTCTAAGTTCTTTTATCTGGTTCTTTCTTCTTCCTCTTCTTCTAAGTTCTTTTATCTGGCTCTTTCTTCTTCCTCTTCTTCTTCTTCTTCTTTTAATTCTTTAATCTGGTTCCTTATTCTTCTTCTTCTTTTAATTCTTTTATCTGGTTCCTTCTTCTTCTTCTTCTTTTAATTCTTTTATCTGGTTCCTTCTTCTTCCTCTTCTTCTAAGTTCTTTTTATCTGGTTCTTTCTTCTTCCTCTTCTTCTAAGTTCTTTTTATCTTGTTCTTTCTTCTTCCTCTTCTTCTAAGTTCTTTTTATCTTGTTCTTTCTTCTTCCTCTTCTTCTAAGTTCTTTTTATCTGGTTCTTTCTTCTTCCTCTTCTTCTAAGTTCTTTTTATCTGGTTCTTTCTTCTTCCTCTTCTTCTTCTTCTTCTTCTTCTTTTAATTCTTTTATCTGGTTCCTTCTTCTTCTTCTTCTTTTAATTCTTTTATCTGGTTCCTTCTTCTTCTTCTTCTTCTTTTAATTCTTTTATCTGGTTCCTTCTTCCTCTTCTTCTAAGTTCTTTTTATCTGGTTCTTTCTTCTTCCTCTTCTTCTAAGTTCTTTTTATCTGGTTCCTTCTTCCTCTTCTTCTTCTTCTTAATTCTTTTATCTGGTTCCTTCTTCCTCTTCTTCTACATTCTTTTATCTTCTTCTTCTTCTTAATACTTTTATCTGGTTCCTTCTTCTTCGTCTTCTTATAAATTCTTTTATCTGGTTCATTCTTCTTCTTCTTCTTCTAAGTTCTTTTATCTGGCTCCTTCTTCTTCCTCTTCTTATAAATTCTTTTGTCTGGTTCCTTCTTCTTCCTCTTCTTCTAAGTTCTTTTATCTGGTTCTTTCTTCTTCTTCTTCTTCTTCTTCTTAATTCTCTTATCTGGTTCCATCTTCTTCCTCTTCTTCTAAGTTCTTTTATCTGGTTCTTTCTTCTTCCTCTTCTTCTAAGTTCTTTTATCTGGTTCTTTCTTCTTCTTCTTCTTCTTCTTAATTCTTTTATCTGGTTCTTTCTTCTTCCTCTTCTGCTAAGTTCTTTTTATCTGGTTCTTTCTTCTTCCTCTTCTTCTAAGTTCTTTTTATCTGGTTCTTTCTTCTTCCACTTCTTCTAAGTTCTTTTTATCTGGTTCTTTCTTCTTCTTCTTCTTCTTCTTCTTCTTTTAATTCTTTTATCTGGTTCCTTCTTCTTCCTCTTCTTCTAAGTTCTTTTATCTGGTTCTTTCTTCTTCCACTTCTTCTAAGTTCTTTTTATCTGGTTCTTTCTTCTTCTTCTTCTTCTTCTTCTTCTTTTAATTCTTTTATCTGGTTCCTTCTTCTTCCTCTTCTTCTAAGTTCTTTTTATCTGGTTCTTTCTTCTTCCTCTTCTTCTAAGTTCTTTTTATCTTGTTCTTTCTTCTTCCTCTTCTTCTAAGTTCTTTTTATCTGGTTCTTTCTTCTTCTTCTTCTTCTTCTTCTTCTTCTTCTTCTTAATTCTTTTATCTGGTTCCTTCTTCCTCTTCTTCTACATTCTTTTATCTTCTTCTTCTTCTTAATACTTTTATCTGGTTCCTTCTTCTTCCTCTTCTTATAAATTCTTTTATCTGGTTCCTTCTTCTTCTTCTTCTTCTTCTAAGTTCTTTTATCTGGTTCCTTCTTCTTCCTCTTCTTATAAATTCTTTTATCTGGTTCCTCCTTCTTCCTCTTCTTCTAAATTCTTTTATCTGGTCCTTTCTTCTTCCTCTTCTTCTAAGTTCTTTTATCTGGTTCTTTCTTCTTCCTCTTCTTCTAAGTTCTTTTATCTGGTTCCTTCTTCCTCTTCTTCTTTTTCTTCTTTTTCTTCTTAATTCTTTTATCTGGTTCCTTCTTCCTCTTCTTCTACATTCTTTTATTTTCTTCTTCTTCTTAATACTTTTATCTGGTTCCTTCTTCTTCCTCTTCTTATAAATTCTTTTATCTGGTTCCTTCTTCTTCCTCTTCTTTTAAGTTCTTTTATCTGGTTCTTTCTTCTTCCTCTTCTTCTAAGTTCTTTTATCGGGTTCTTTCTTCTTCTTCTTCTTCTTCTTCTTCTTTTAATTCTTTTATCTGGTTCCTTCTTCTTCCTCTTCTTCTAAGTTCTTTTATCTGGTTCTTTCTTCTTCCTCTTCTTCTAAGTTCTTTTATCTGGTTCCTTCTTCCTCTTCTTCTTCTTCTTCTTCTTAATTCTTTTATCTGGTTCCTTCTTCCTCTTCTTCTACATTCTTTTATCTTCTTCTTCTTCTTCTTAATACTTTTATCTGTTTCCTTCTTCTTCGTCTTCTTATAAATTCTTTTATCTGGTTCCTTCTTCTTCTTCTTCTTCTTCTTCTTCTAAGTTCTTTTATCTGGTTCCTTCTTCCTCTTCTTATAAATTCTTTTATCTGGTTCTTTCTTCTTCCTCTTCTTATAAATTCTTTTATTTGGTTCCTTCTTCCTCTTCTAAGTTCTTTTTATCTGGTTCTTTCTTCTTCCTCTTCTTCTAAGTTCTTTTATCTGGTTCTTTCTTCTTCCTCTTCTTCTAAGTTCATTTATCTGGTTCTTTCTTCTTCTTCTTCTTCTTCTTCTTCTTCTTAATTCTTTTATCTGGTTCTTTCTTCTTCCTCTTCTGCTAAGTTCTTTTATCTGGTTCTTTCTTCTTCCACTTCTTCTAAGTTCTTTTTATCTGGTTCTTTCCTCTTCTTCTTCTTCGTCTTCTTCTTCTTCTTCTTCTTCTTAATTCTTTTATCTGGTTCCTTCTTCTTCCTCTTCTTCTAAGTTCTTTTTATCTGGTTCTTTCTTCTTCCACTTCTTCTTAATTCTTTTATCTGGTTTCTTCTTCTTCCTCTTCTTCTAAGTTCTTTTTATCTGGTTCTTTCTTCTTCCTCTTCTTCTAAGTTCTTTTATCTGGTTCCTTCTTCCTCTTCTTCTTCTTCTTCCTCTTTTTCTTCTTCTTCTTAATTCTTTTATCTGGTTCCTTCTTCCTCTTCTTCTACATTCTTTTATATTCTTCTTCTTCTTCTTCTTCTTCTTCTTACTTTTATCTGGTTCGTTCCTCTTCTTCTTCTTAATTCTTTTATCTGGTTCCTTCTTCTTCTTCTTCTTCTAAGTTCTTTTATCTGGTTCCTTCCTCTTCTTCTTCTTTTTCTTCTAAGTTCTTTTATCTGGTTCCTTCTTCCTCTTCTTCTTCTTCTTCTTCTTCCTCTTCTTCTTCTTCTTAATTCTTTTATTTGGTTCCTTCTTCCTCTTCTTCTACATTCTTTTTATCTTCTTCTTCTTCTTCTTCTTCTTCTTCTTCTAAGTTCTTTTTATCTAGTTCCTTCTTCTTCCTCTTCTTATAAATTCTTTTATCTGGTTCCTTCTTCTTCCTCTTCTTCTTCTTCTTCTTCTTCTTAATTCTTTTATTTAGTTCCTTCTTCCTCTTCTTCTACATTCTTTTATCTTCTTCTTCTTCTTCTTCTTAATACTTTTTATCTGGTTCCTTCTTCTTCCTCTTCTTCTTCTTCTTAATTCTTTTATCTGGTTCCTTCTTCTTCTTCTTCTTCTTCTTCTTCTTCTTAATTCTTTTATCTGGTTCCTTCTTCTTCCTCTTCTTCTTCTTCTTCTTCTTCTAAGTTTTTTATCTGGTTCCTTCTTATTCCTCTTCTTCTTCTTCTTCTTCTTCTTAATTCTTTTATCTGGTTCCTTCTTCTTCCTCTTCTTCTTCTTCTTCTTCTTAATTCTTTTATCCGGTTCCTTCTTCCTCTTCTTCTTAATTCTTCTTCTTCTTTTTCTTCTTCTTCCTTTTCTAAATTCTTTTATCTGGTTACTTCTCATTCCTCTTCTTCTAAATTCTTTTATCTCTTTCCTTCTTCTTCCTTTTCTTCTAACTTTTCTATGTGTTTCCTTCATCTTCTTGCTCTTCTAAATTCTTTTTATCGGGTTCCTTTTTCTTCCTTTTCTTCTAAAGTCTATTATCTAGTTCCTTCATCTTTCTCGTCTTCCAAATTCTTTTATCTGATTCCTTCTTCATCCTCTAAATTCTTTTATCTTTTCCTTCTTCTTCTTTTTTCTTCTTTTTCTTCTAAATTCTTTTACTTGATTCGTTCTTCTTCCTCTTCTTCTAAATTCTTTTATCTGATTACTTCTTCTTCTTTTTAATTCTTTTATCTGGTTTCTTCTTCTTTTTTCTTTTCTTCTAAATTCTTTGATTTGGTTCCTTCTTCTTCCTCTTCTTGTAAATACTTTCTCTCCTTTCTTTTTCATTTGGTCAATTCCACTTCTAAATTTTTCTACTTCACCTTCTGCTCTCCTTCTTCTGAATTGTGTCATATGTCCCTGTCTTTTTTCTTCAAAATCTTTCTTATTCTGAATTCTCTTATCTGGTCCATTCTTATTTTTCTTCTTCCTCTTCTAAACACTTCTTCTTTTTCTTCTTTCATTTTCATTTTCATTTGTCTGTTCTTAATTTTTTCTTCTTCTAAATTCTTTTATCTGGTTTATTTTTTATTGTATTTTCTTCTTCTTGTAAATATTCCTCTTTTCTTAAATTCCTCTTCTTCAAAATTCTTTCATCTAATCCATTCTTCTTCTTCTTCTTCTTCTTCTTCTTCTTCTTCTTCTTCTTCTTCTTCTTCTTCTTCTTCTTCTTAAAGTGAGATCCAAAGATTCATTGGCCTGGCCAATGACGCATTTCAAAAGCTAACCAGAGTACTGAGAGACTGGAAAATCTCATTGGAAACAAACAAAAAGTGTGTTGGATTGGTATTTGGTGTCTGTCCTTCTATATGGAAGTGAATGCTGGACGATCTCCTCGAGGCTTGAATTAGCAGAAATGGGTTTTTACAGAAAAATGCTGATGGACTGAGCACGTAGGCAACGATGCAGTGTTGGAAAATATGCAAACGAAAAGAAAACTCATACTTAACATCAAGAACAGACAGATGTGGTTTCCGGAATACGTAACGCGGAAAGAGGATATGGAGAATTGGATACTCACAGGTCGGATAGAGGGAAGGACAGGCAGGAGAAAGCAGCGCGAAACATATTTAATAGGCCTGAGCAAAAAGATGACGAAGCGGGGTTTGGGGGAGATACCAATGTGACGCCTCCTGGTCGTTGATGGTGTCGATTCAGTAGCTGGTCTTCGAGTTGATTCTTCTAACACTGATTTCCCTTGCCCACGTTGTGAACTTTGATCTCAAGGAAGTCCCGTGAAATTTTCGCGAGATGTCTCTCTGCCAAGTCAAACCAAGCCGTGTGCGCACACAATTGGGCACCAAAAATAATTAGAATGACGCCTGAATCAGTTGTAGAAAAAAGTCTTTATATACAAAGACGAAAACTGAGGGAAACAATCACCAATCGTCTTCTTCCCAAATTCTGTTTCTGTCACGCTGGCAACGGAACGGAAGTTTTGACCAATTTCTCTAAGTAGTAATTTGCGAAGCGTTTTTCTTCTTATCATTAATTCAAGTCTCTGGTTGGCGATATCACTTCACTCCAGTCGGAGATTTACATTTATGGCGATTCAAAATGTCTTTGTTTCGTTTCACACCGAAGCTTTACGGAAACTGCCGAAGGATTGTCTTTGAGTGTGGTGGGTAAAACTAGCGATAGCAGTAAGACGTCTTCGGTTCCGTATTTCGGACTGACTCTTCGACCCGAGCTAGGTCTCAACTGTGTCTGCAAAATCACTTCTCGTCTGTCTTTAATTCTGGTTGGCCGTTTCGGGTCTTCGTCTGCAAAATCACTTCTCGTCTGTCTTTAATTCTGGTTGGCCGTTTCGAGACTTCGTCTGCAAAATCACTTCTCGTCTGTCTTTAATTCCGGTTGGCCGTTTCGAGACTTCGTCTGCAAAATCACTTCTCGTCTGTCATTAATTCTGGTTGGCCGTTTCGGGTCTTCGTCTGCAAAATCACTTCTCGTCTGTCATTAATTCTGGTTGGCCGTTTCGGGTCTTCGTCTGCAAAATCACTTCTCGTCTGTCTTTAATTCTGGTTGGCCGTTTCGAGACTTCGTCTGCAAAATCACTTCTCGTCTGTCATTAATTCTGGTTGGCCGTTTCGAGACTTCGTCTGCAAAATCACTTCTCGTCTGTCATTAATTCTGGTTGGCCGTTTCGGGACTTCGTCTGCAAAATCACTTCTCGTCTGTCATTAATTCTGGTTGGCCGTTTCGGGACTTCGTCTGCAAAATCACTTCTCGTCTGTCTTTAATTCTGGTTGGCCGTTTCGAGACTTCGTCTGCAAAATCACTTCTCGTCTGTCTTTAATTCTGGTTGGCCGTTTGGAGACTTCGTCTGCAAAATCACTTCTCGTCTGTCTTTAATTCTGGTTGGCCGTTTCGGGACTTCGTTTGTAAAATCACAGGAAAAATATTTAGAGCGACAAGAGACGGGATCAAGTGGAAGCCCATGATCGCCTACGACCTAAATAGACAGAGCGCACGAAGAAGATTTTCTTCTTTTTTTTACCATCTTTGCTTAGAGAAATCTTTTTGCAAAGACCGCTTATTCTTATTTTAAGCAATCTTTTTTCTAATTTTTTTGTTTATCAGAACCATTATTCTTTTTTTGAGACTCATATTCCCAGCTCTTATCGCAACCTATCTTAATTTAATCACCTCGCTTTAGAATCATGACGAACAATATATTTTTTCTATAGCTGAAGGAATACAATTGCGCTCAAATAATATTCAATAGCAGCCATCAAACTGTGTTTACAATAGTTAGAGTTTGGCATGAAATAACCCATAGTAGTGTAATCATGGCCGTATCTGACTACCGGGCACACCGGGCACGGGTCCGGGCCGATCCATGCAATCATAGTGAAAATCCGGGCAAGGAAAAATGTCTTCGTCAGAAAACAAATGAAACAATTCACGGAGAAAGAAAGAAAGAAAGAAAGAAAGAAAGAAAGAAAGAAAAACGAAGAAAACATCCGAATAAACGCAGTAAAAATCTGTTTATTTATTAATTTTGGGAGAAAAGACTGGTTATACTCAGAAAGTCTGAACCCGATTTCCAGCTTTCGTTCACGTTCTGTGTCTAATTTCCATTGGAATAGCCGAAAAAATCCGCAAAAATCAGTTTCTGGAAACGGATGACACTGATGACATCATCACATTGTCAACTAATAAATCCGGGCAATTTTCTCTGTGCCCGGTGTTTTTTGAGCATCAGCTACGGCTCTGGTGGTGTTGATATACCGCTAAACAAAATCAACCATCATACCACGCTTATAATTTAATGTAAGTCTTCAGTTAAGGGCCATGCGTGAAACACGCTTGGGCGATCATGTCTCTTCCAAAACATGACTGACTGGGCAGAAGATTATCCCGCAGTAGGTTGCCAATACTTTCTGTGGTAGACTGGTTGCCAGCCAAGGCTATAGAACCCAATCTGTCCTGTTATTTAACCCAGAACTGGAAGGAAGAGACGTATTAATACCTTTCTCAAGAGTATTTGCGCGTAAGTGAATGGAGTGAATTCAACTGGAATTCGAACTCGGCTCCCCGATTTCTCGTTCCGAGCCGATATCCACTGCACCACAACGCACATCCAATGTAAGTCTTACATGGGGAAATTAAGCTCTCTGTTATGCTAATTTTTACCTAGATGGCATGGACTAGCTATCCCGGTTCACACTCCACCCACGTCTATTGAACGGGTGAAGAGGCTCATCCCTTATTTCCTGTTTAGGATGTTGTTTCCGGCTTTCTCTTTTCCAATCTTTTCACTCTTACGTAGCCCCCTGCACATCAGTGGCGTTACCGCTTTGCTAAGGGTGATATGATTAAAAAAAAAAAAAGTTGTATCAATCTTAAATTTCTAATAATTCCGTATTAAATATAGATTTAGTGTTCGTAAATGATCTTAAAGAAGTATGACTAACACACTAAATGACGCATTACAAACCAGTTTTCCCGCCTACATGAGACAAGTAAAACAGTTCACTGTTAAGCAGCAGACATGCAAGTACATTTAAGTACTAATAAAATACTAATAAAAATTGATGCAAAGAATAACAAAACATTCACTGATTTTTATTTTCATCATATTTGAATCACATTAAACATGGCGACGATCGTGATATGCGATCGGCAAATTACAAAGATTTTCAACGCGTAACTTAAATGAAGGTAGAATGATTTGGAGGCGAAACTTTTATCAATTTTCGAATTGATTTATTCGCCATTTTTGCTTATTGATTAGATGCATCGTTATTTCCGATTGTTTCTCAAAAGCTTTGGCGTTTGTCTTCCAACAACCTACATATGTCTAAAACGAATGGCAGGGAAATTTCATTAATGGTGTTATCAATTATCTTTCGATTGATATAAATAATTACACGAAAACAATTGTTTGGCAACGACGCTCACAGAATTGAAAACGCGATTCAGTCTTTAAAAAAGTTGAGCCGGATTTGAATTTTTAAGGAAGTTTTTTTTTTAAGGAAGTTTTTCTAACAAACGTGCGTTACGCACACGGATATAAAACGTAATATTGGATAACTAGACATTATTAGACACTCATCATTCTGTTATTACAGAATATGCCCTCAAACTCAAATCATCCTCATTCCTTGCTTCTATGTCATGAGTTATCTCCCTCTAACTCTGTAAGTTATTTGTTCACCACTGCTGTAGCCTGGTATTAAGGATACACCACCTAGTGGATATAGACGTTGGTTAGTTCCTGTGACTTGACCCAAAGAGTTTTGAGTTCAATTCAATTCAAAAGTATCTTGCGTTGTTCACAAACTAACCTAAACAATTTACTACTTGGACACTTGCCGTAGAGGAATGGTTAACAAGCTTGTCATGAAGGTCATTATAGAACGTTCTATTATTTAGACTTAAGCCAGAGTAATTTTAATTATTACTGAATTTATGGCTTATATCCCTCTTATTTTAATTTAATTTGCTTTTTGTCACAACCTCTCAGACTGTTTACTGTTCCTGATTATGACGATAAACTGCATCCGGCAGCAAGGTCTCTAATCAGGAAATTGAAAGTTTTGAGGAGAGTGGAACCACCTCTTAACTGCTGCTGTCGATCTGTTAATACTCTAAAGCGAAAATAAGAAAAGCCCAAACAATAAGACAAAACACTATGAAAGTATAAAACACATTTTTATAGTAAAAATACAAGCAATAAATCTATATATATAAAAGGCAATCTGTGAGTCTGTGTGTGACTGTTCCCTATGCATGCCTACATTTTTTAAGCTATGCCATTTAAACTTTCTAGGGACACATATCTACAGGGAAGCCAGGTTGACACATACTTTTTGAGTTTAAGTTCAGCAATTTTCCCTATCGCACTTTTTGGCCAATGGAGCCGATTGTTTACATTTGCTCCGTAAAACATCTAAGATCTAGGATGGCGTAGCTTAAAAAGTGTAGGCGTGCGTAGGGAACAGTCACACAGAGACTCACAGATTGCCTTTTATACATATAGGTTTCTCCCAAAGATGTTCAATAAATTCGTTACTTAACGGCTTTCAGAGATTAATTCCAAATATCTTCCTTCTGTATCATTGTATTATGCGCACTATAGTCTTCGAGGAAGCTGGCAAAATGAAGTATATTTTGGTGGTTTTCCTGCCATAATCGTTATACTAATTTTTAGCTAACAATCCTTTTGCAGTATTTACCTTATTCGGACGATTGTCCTCATCTTTGTTGCCATTTGTACGACTTTTCGGTCGTTGTACGCTCAGGCCTTCTTCAGGCTCTAGGAATTTCGAACCGAACCTTTTTTTTCAATCACTGGGGTATATCATCCTCATAGTGATTGGAATATTAACAAATATAATTAACATTTTTCAAATGATTTCCATAATTTATGATGCAAAGGCTGATGAGTTTTGCAAGACTCGCATCATTTTAGTCTGATGAAGTCCTGAAGAATAAAACGCGTCACACGAGAAAATATTTTCCAATTTGTTATGTATTTTCTTATCCCTGTATATGATAGAGAATGCTGGACAATTTCCCCCAAAACAAAGAAGAAACACGAAGCGAAATATACAAGTCAGTCAGTCAGTCAGTTAAATGCCATACGTGATACGCGCTTTGGTCGATCATGTCCCGAAAGAGACATGGCTGACTGGGCAGTAGATTATCCCGCAGTAGGTTGCCATTGCTTTTTGCGGTAGACTGGTTGTCCGCCAAGGCTGTAGAATTCAATCTCTCCTGTTATTTGACACATAGCTAGAGGGAAAAAGATTTAAGTTGTAATTTTGAGTGATCAGTTTATTACTTCAAAACAGTATAAAACTGATCCCCCACTTTATGCCCAGTAGCAGCCTTAATCATATTTTCAAGTATTATATTCAGTCAGTCAGTTAAGTGCTATACGTGATACACGCTTTGGGCGATCATGACTTGAAAGACTGACTGGGTAGAAGATTATCCCGCAGTACGTTGTCATTACTTTCTGCGGTAGACTGGTTGCCAGCCAAGGCTACAGAACCCAAGCTGTCCTGTTATTTGACTAATAGCTAGTGTAAGAATAGAAGTATTATATTATTAAGTAGTAATTAGTAGGGGATCAGTTTTATATTGTTATGAAGTAATAAACTGATACCCTACTTTATACCCAGTAGAAGCCTTATTCATGTTTCCAATTATTATATTCAGTCAGTTAAGTGCCATACGTGATACACGCTTTGAGCGATCATGACTTGAAAGGGACATGACTAACTGGGCAGAAGATTGTCCCGCAGTAGGTTGCCATTACTTTCTGTGGTAGACTAGTTGCCAACGAGAACCCAATCTATGCTATTATTTAACCCATAACTGGAGTAAGAAGTGACGGATTACAACCTTTCTCAAGGTTATTTGTGCGTAAGTGAATGCAAGGAATTTACCTGGAATTCGAACTCGGCAAGGTTCTCCCTAAAGACGTCGAGAATTCATCATTGACACTGCCTGAGAGTCTGAGAATTTGAAATAAAAAATAACTGAAATGAAGATTGAAAACTCTAAGTCACCACAAAACAGCAATTTTTTGAAGTTAGTTTGGTACAAGGCCACGGTGACTATCTGGTGTGTTAACCATCATTCTACGGAAATTGACAAAACAGTAAAACGGTACGGTAAGCTTAGCTTGGGAACAGCCGAATTTTTATGTCAAAATAAATATACTGATTCGTTTATTAACGGCTTATCAAACAACTGTGAGTCAGTGCCATACGTGATACACGCTTGGGCGATAATGTCTCGAAAGAGACATGACTGACTGGGTAGAAGATTATCCCGCAGTAGGTTGCCATTACTTTCTGCGGTAGACTGGTTGCCAGCCAAGGCTATAGAACACAATCTGTCCCGTTATTTACTCCTTAGCTAGAAAGTGAAGATTTATTTAGCCCATAATCGGAGGGAAGAGACGGATTAATACCTTTCCCAAGGGTATTTGCGCGTAAGTGAATGCCATGAATTCAACTGGAATTCGAACTCGGCTTCCCCGATTTGTCGTTCTGAGTCGATATCCACTGCACCACAAAGCACATCCTGTAGATTAACTAACTGTAGATTATTTAAAATCAGAAATCTTATTAGATTCTGAGATTTGTTGTTGTGATAATCATTTCACCCCAAAGAAGGCAATTCCGCCACTAGTGTGCAAGGGATTACATAAAAGGAGGGCGAGAAGAAAGTGGATGAAGATACGGGAGTGTTGGGGGAAAACGCAAGAGAAAGATCGGAGTACTGGTGAGCAGGGCGTAAAACGAAAATAGATCAAGAAGAAAGAAGAACAATGTGCAGGGAATGGCGGGGGAAAGAATAAGAAAAAGATGGTAACCAGGGAGATGAATGATGCCAATTGACGTTGCTCAAACTCTTAAAGATTGTAACTATTAGGGAAGCAAGTATGCGGAAGGGAGTTCCACAGGCGAGAAGTGCGAGAAAAGAAATTGCTTGAGTAAAAGTGGCGGTTAAATTTTAACTGTTTTGATTGTAAAAAGGTGGGACTTAGTTGACTGATTTCCAACCAAGGCTATAGGACCCAATCTGCCCTGCTATTCAACTGGAAGGAGAAAAGGTGGATTAATATCTTTCTCAAGGGTATATATGCGTAAATGAATGCAAGGAATTCAACTGGAATTCGAACTCGGCACCCTGATTTATCGTTCTGAGCCGATATTTATTACGCTACAAAGATGGTAAAAAAGACGCTTTTTTCAGGGTTCTGCTTTCCTGGGTGTCTTTCGACTCTCAGGAAAGCAGATAATACACTAATGTTCACCCTGTACAATGTCCAAGAGGCAGAGAGTTACAGACGGATGTGCATTGTGGTGCAGAGGATATCGACTCAGAACGACAAATCGGGGAAGCCGAGTTCGAATTCCAGTTGAATTCATGGCATTCACTTACGCGCAAATACCCTTGGGAAAGGTATTAATCCGTCTCTTCTCTCCAGTTACGGGTTAAATAAAATGACAGATTGGGTTCTATAGACTTGTCTACCGCAGAAAGCAACGGCAACCTACTGCGGGATAATCTTCTGTCCAGTCAGTCATGTCTCTTACGAGGCACGATCGCCCAAAGCGTGTATCACGTATGGCACTTCACTAACTGACTAAGATAACGGTGAAGCCGAGGCTTGAACAGGTTACGATTGTCGTGATTACCCGTGTTGGCATCTTATCTACAAATACGCGTACCTTTTGAATGATGGTATACATGTCACCCGACTTCTTTTCCAATCCTTTTGGCTTACGGCCATATCACGTTGAATACACCGGTTCTCGCTCGATCATTGAAGTTAAGCAACGTTGAGCCTGGTCTGTAATTAGATGGGTGACCACTTGGGAATACCAGGTGCTGTAAGCGTTTAGTGTCGGATGTACGTTGTGGTGCAGTGGATATCGGCTCGGAAAGAGAAATCGGTGAGCCGAGTTCGAATTCCAGTTGAATACCCTGCACACACTTAAGCACTGGTACCCTTAGGAAAGGTATTAATCCGTCACTTCCCTCCAGTTATATATATATATATATATATATATATATATATATATATATATATATCATTCGAGGTAGTTAAGTGGTTTAGGCAAATGTAACCGGGCAGAGAACAATCTAGTACTTATACGGAATGGACGGTACTCGTCGTATGCAGTATCCTGAGACGTAGACGTAGATCAATAGTCGTAGATCTCTTGTCGAATATTTGTAGACATCTGACGGTAGACCAATAGACCTCTAGTGGTAGATCTCTCGCACTGATGATGGCATCGAACACTTCGCCAAGTATCGGTAGAAGGATGATAGAGCGATAATTGGAGGAGTCTGAGTGTTCTCCCGAGTTCTTAAAAACAGGAACCACACAGGAAAGCAAGATGCAGAGATACCGTAGATGTAAAGTTTGGAGAGGTTAGAGGAGGGTTCAGGGGTACATTTCTTTACGACGATGCCTGGAAATCCGTCCCCTTCACTCGTCTTATGGGGGTAAAGTTTTGAAATTATTTTAAAGATTTTTCAAGATTAAATTTTGATTCTAAAATGTCACAATGGTGTAAATAAACTTGTAACTGAATAGCAGAAATGTATAGATGCTTTAATTTTGACTGATTTAAACAATGGTTAAATAGATTTATTCAAGAATAAATGTTGATTCTAAAATGTCGTAAAAGCATAAAAAACCTTGTAACTTAATGCCAGAAATGTATATATGTTTAGGGTTCCTATTTTGACTGATTTAAACAATGTTTAAATATATTAATTTAAAAATAATAATTTTTTTCTAAAGTGTCGTAAAGGCGTAAGTAATCTTTAAACTCCATGGCAGAATTGTATAAATGTTTACATATATTAATTTAGGAATGAAAGTCGATTTTTTAAATCCTTCTTTTACGAACAACCTAGCATATAAGCGATTGGGTCAATTTCATACCTGGCAGAGAATTGATGTACTGGATTAAATCGAAAGTTAGAAAAACGTTTTTTTTTTATAATCATATCGCCCCAAGCAAGGCATTTTACTGCCACTGTTTTGCAGGGGTTTACATAGGAGGTAAGTTTTGAGAAAGAGTGACAGGTTATACGGGGTGTCAGGAAGTGGGTAAGGGAAGGATGAGAATACTGATGAGAGTGGAGTGGACGGAGAAAGGTGCATGAGAGAGAGAGAGAGAGAGAGATAGAGAGAGAGAGAGAATGCAGGTTAGTGAGATAAGAGATGACTATTGACTTTACATTTAAATTCTTGGAGATTGTAGCTGTCGGGGAAGCAAGTAAATGGAAGGGAATTCCAAAAGCCGTGAAAGTATTTGTAGAAGAGACACAGGGAAGCCACATTGCGTCGGTGAGAAAGCGACAGTATCTGAGCTACCAAATCGAGATCGATCATATTACAGATTCTCCATTGGATTTTGCCAAGGATTCCTAGATGGATAGCAGGCGCACCCGATCAGATATGGCAGCAGTATTCAGTGCACGGGCGGATGGTAGATTTGTACGGGCGGATCTGCAGGATTGTCTCAGACGGGAAAAACTTCCTGGCCCTACACAGAGAACCGACTTTCTTAGCAGCGAATTTAGCTATATATTCTATATAGTCATTCCATTTGAAGTCTGTTGTGAGTGTTAAGCTGAGGAGGCGCAGTGTTTTGCTTTCAGGGAGACTAGCCTGATCCATGCTAATGTGGGGGTAGGAGCTATTGTCTGTGATAGTTAATAGATAGCAGCTTCGTTTTGGAAGCATTAACATTCCCGAGCCATTTCTAACCCCATTCCGCAACGGATTGGAAGTCCTTTTCAAACTCAACAACGAGGTTTGCTTTGTCAGTCTCAGCAGATTTTTGTTTAATCCTCAAAATATTAGGTTGTCCCAAAAGTTCGTAAACACTTGCAAAAAATTAAAATTTTACTCGCAAAAACAACAAAAATTATTGCTCAAAATAAAGACCATCATTTTCCAAGACTTTCTGCTATCGATCTGCAAGCTTTCGGATCTGGGCAAAGTAACATTCAGCCGGGTTCGAATCAAAGAATTCTTGACACGCTTCCTCGACTTCATCAAACGAGTCGCATCGACGGCCCTTCAGAAATTGTTGCATTGAGCGGAAAAGGCCGTAATCTGATGGAGCACAGTCAGGACTGTAGGCTGGATGTGACAGAACCGCAACTCCGTCCAGCTCTTCAAACTTGTCTTTAGTCTTCCTGGCAGTGCGTGGCTTGGCATTGTCCTGCTTCATCAAAATGCGCTTTCGGTTGATCAGGTACTTTTATTTCAAATTTTCTTAGACCGCTCAAGTTGCTGACAGTAAAGTTCGTCACATATGGCATGACCATTCAAAACCAACTCAAAATGCACGATTCCTTCAAAATTCCACCAAGCGCACAACATGACTTTCTTGCCGAATCGATCTTGTTTTGGAACCGACGGTGTCTCTTGCCCTTTCTGAACCCATCGCTTGTCTCGAGTGTCCTAGACCAGATAGACCCATTTCGCAAGTGTTTAGGAACCTTTGGGACAACCTAATATATCTCAGGATATTCTATTGTATTTTTAATAATCATTTCACTCCAAGCAAGACAAGATGCAAGTAAAACAGGGCTTTTACGGTGAAAGAAAAAACAAGGTGCAGGGGTTAGTAAAGAAAAAGTAAGAGATGGATGGGAATCAAGGAGATATATGCCAAATCGACGTTGCATTTAAACTCATGTACATGCAAATACCCTTCGGAAAGGTATTAATCCGTCTCTTCATTCCATCTATGCGTCAAATAACAGAACATATTGGGTTCTGTAGCCTTGGTTGGCAACCATTCTACCGTAGAAAGTAGTGGCCACCTACTGCGGAAAAAAATCTTCTATCCAGTCACACATGTCTCTTTCGAGACATGATAGCCTAATGCGTGTATCACTTATGGGACTTAACTGACTGACTGAATATAATAGTTGAAAACATGATTAAGGCTTCTACTGGGCATAAAGTGGGGGATCAGTTTAATATTGTTATGAAGTAATAAACTGATCCCCGACTTATTACTACTTAATAATGTAATGCATCTCTTCTACCTCTAGCTATGAATCAAATAACAGGAGAGATTGGGTTCTATAGCCTTGGTTGGCAACCAGTCTACCGCAGAAAGAAATGGCAACCTACTATGAGATAATCTTCTGCCCAGTCAGTAATGTCTCTTTCGCAGACATGATCGCCTAAAGCGTGCATCACATATGGCACTTAACTGACTGACTGAATATAATAGTTGAAAACCTTATTAAGTCTTCTACTAAGCATGAAGTGGGGGATCAGTTTTATATTGTTATGAAGCAATAAACTGATCCGCCAATTATTAATATAATACATCTCTTCTCCTTCTAGCTATGAGTCAAATAACAGGACAGATTGGGTTCTATAGCCTTGGTTGGCAACCAGTCTACCGCAGAAATCAATGGCAACCTACCGTGGGATAATCTTCTGTCCAGTCCGTCATGTCTCGCCCAAGCGTGTATCACATATGGCACTTAACTTACTGATGCTGTCATCCTTGCCCCAAACGCTCAATTCCACACTTATGTCATTGGACTGTACCCGTTTTCAACCCTAACCATATCGTTGGACCTTCCGTACAGAAAATGTTAATTTGACGATGCAAGGTATGGACTCTGTCAGCACGTTCAGTCCACCCAAGTTCATCAAGTTTCCACTTATTCACATTATTGTGTGCTGGAGTATTGTCATGTTGTAGGAATGCGCGTACCCGATTGACCAATACCGGGTGGAGGGCTTTCAAAGCATCAGATATGTTGAGTGTAAAGATCAGCGTACACAGTATGAGCATCTGATGCAAGATCAAAGTGCAACACACTCTTGAATTTACACCACACACACAACGTGACCTTTTAGGCGAAAGGCACCCTTGTTTGCCAATATGTTATGAAGCCTGACCGGAACAAAGCCACTGATTTCTCTAATTAGTATTACGAAAATAGATTGTTCATTGTTCATCCCCAGTTACAACCCAACGCAACAAATGGGTATCTTGATTATTTGCCAGCAGTTGTTTGTAAATGTTTACACACCGTTAATTCTTGGACATTAATCAGTTCATGAGGAAATTCTCGCCAGCATTTGTTCACAAGGCTTAACTTATTGAGGTGTAGATTGATTTTGATTTATGAAGGAAGGACCAAGTTCTGCTAACAACTTACAAGTGATCGTGCTTGGCTGTTGTTCAACCATTTCAAAGAAAGCCTCATTTAAAAAAGAAGTTTCCCTGACCATGGTTCCTCCTCGAGGCTGGTGTTACCTTCTTTAAAACCTCTAAAGCAGTTTCGGGCCACACGTTCGGTCACAGTTTCTGGAAGTTCCACATGAGTAATTTCCTAGCCAATGCCCTTTCACTCAGTCCTTTTTTTTTCCACAGGTAGCGTAAAATGTTTGTTTTTAACACTCAATCTAAAGGTTGAAAACTAAAGTGTAAAGAATTAATGTTTCTATATTAGGGCATTGAATAAGTTCTCACTGTTTTCCAAAAGTTACCGTTTTCAAAACAGCATGCGTGCAATTTAACCAATCTGCAAGAAAGTACTATAACAGTCAGTTAAGTGCCATACGTGATACACGCTTGGACGATCATGTTTTAAAAGAGACATGACAGACTGGGCAGAAGATTATCCCGCAGTAAGTTGCCATTGCTTTCTGCGGTAGACTGGTTGCCAGCCAGGGCTACAGAACCCAGTCTCTCCTGTTATTTGACTCATACCTACAGGGGGAAGTCGTGTATTATATTATTAAGTAGCAATTAGTGGTGGATCAGTTTATTACTTCATAACAATATAAAATTGATCCCTCACTTTATGCCCAGTAGAAGCCTTAATCATGTTTTTAACTATTATATTCAGTCAGTCAGTTAAGTGCCATACGTGCTACACGCTTAGGGCGATCATGTCTTGAAAAGACATGACTGACTGGGTAGAACATAATCCCGCAGTAGGTTGCCATTGCTTTCTGCGGTAGATTGGTTGCCAACCAATGCTATAGAACCCAATATGTCATATTATTTAACCCATAACTGGAGGGAAGAGAAGCATTAATACTTTTCCCAAGAGTATTTGCGCGTAAGTGAATGCAAGGAACGCACATTCAAAGTTATATGACTAGCGAACAAGCTTGAAATTCAGTGTAAGTCATTTCGCCGAAGTGTAAACAATTTTGTTTTTCAGAGCGTAAAATATGTCGGATTTTTTGCCAAAGAAAGTCTATTTGTGGGGAATTTTACTGCACTACTTTATTCAAAAGAAATCTGCAGCTGAAGCATACAGAATTCTTGTTGAGACTTACGGCGAACCTGCCCTGTCGGAAAGAAAATCCAGAGATTAGTTTAGATACTTAAAAAATAATGATTTTGATGTTGAAGATTAAGAACGCTCTGTCGCACCGAAAAGGTTTGAAGACGTAGAATTGAAGGCATTACTTCATAAAGACTCATGTCAGGCACAAGCTGAACTTGGAAAATAATTAGAAGTTGATCGCACAACAGTTTCGAAACGTTTGAGATCATTATGAATTATTCAAAAGCAAGAACATTGGGTGCCGTACGAGTTGAAGCGGTGAGACGTCGAACGGCGACTTGTCATGTGTGGAAAGCTGCTTCAACGGAAGAAAAGGAAAGTTGTTTTGGATCGGATCGTGACCAGCGAGGAAAAGTGGATCAGTCAGTCAGTCAGTTAAGTGCCATACGTTATACACACTTGGGCGATCATGTCTCGAAAGAGACATGACTGACTGGGCACAAGATTATCCCGCAGTAGGTTGCCATTGCTTTCTGCGGTAGACTGGTTGCCGACCAAGGCTATAGAACCCAGTCTGTCCTGTTATTTGACTGATATCTAGAGGGGGAAGAGATGGATTATATTATTAAGTAGTAATAAGTGGGGGATCAGTTTATTACTTCAGAACAATAGAAAACTGATCCCCCACTTTAAGACCAGTACAAGCCTTAATCATCTTTCCAACTATTATATTCAGTCAGTCAGTTAAGTGCCATACGTGATACACACTTGGGCGATCATGTCTCGAAAGAGACATGACTGACTGGGCACAAGATTATCCCGCACTAGGTTGCCATTGCTTTCTGCGGTAGATTGGTTGCCGACCAAGGCTATAGAACCCAGTCTGTCCTGTTGTTTAACCCATATCTGGAAGGATTAGACGGATTAATACCTTTCCCAAGGGTATTTGCGTGTAAGTGAATGCGATGAAGTCGGCTGGAATTCGAACTCGGCTCCCCGATTTCTCGTTCCGAGCCGATATCCAATGCACCACAATGCACATCCATTGAAAACGTGGATAAACTACGATAAACCCAAATCGAGAAGATCGTGGAGTTAAGCCCGGCCATGCATCAACATCGGCGAATATCCACGGTTCAAAGCTTCTGCTCTGCATTTGATGAGATCAGCTAGGTGTAGTTTAGGGTTAGGGTTAATTTAATTTGTTTTATGGCATATCAACCTCGGCGGGTCATTTATTGCCAACTAAATTTTATTTATTGCTGGTAATACCTTTTTCTTTCAACAATTTATTGTTGTTTTTATATAAGTTTTGTGTCTAGTAATACTTTTTTCTTTTCGAGTATCAAGATTCATTGGGATTTGTTTTAAAGGGCGGGGGTCCTCAAGTCCTACCCTTGTTACTTAACCCAAAACTTGAGGGAAGGGACGGATTAATACCTTTCCCAAAGGTAGCAGTGCTTAAGTGAATGCAGGGTATTCAACTGGAATTCGAACTCGGCTCACCGATTTCTCTTTCCAAGCCGATATCCACTGCACCACAACGCACATCCGTCACTACACGCTCACAGCACCTGGTATCCCCAAGCGGTTACCCATCTAAGAACTGACCAGGCTCAACGTTGCTTAACTTCGGTGATCGAGCGAGAACCGGTGTATTCAACGTGATATGGCCGTGTGTAGTAATTACGAGCAGTTCAAACCGACAGAAATCGAGTAAAACTGACGTGTTTAAGCCGAGTATTAAAGAAAAAAACGGCTTCTATACGATCAGAGACACAACAAAGCAAGACGGGTGAAAGTCTACTTGAAAAAGTTTAAATAAGAAGTCCTACTTCACCTGCCGTATTCACCAGGCATTACCCCGTCCGTTTACTATTTGGCATGATCGATGGCACATGGCCTGGCTAAGCGGCACTTTTATTCTGATGAAAATACCAAAACGTGGGTCAACGAGTGAGCGTAGTTGTAGTAACACCAATATATGTAGTGGGTTTATTATTAGTACCAGAGATACAATCTCTGAACGGGCATGTAAATTGATACACTACATTGGTTTTCTGTAGAGGATTTAGTTGAGTGCTTGTAGGGTTATTAGAGAATATATACATATGTGTGTGTGTGTGTGTGTGTGTGTGTGTAATCAACTGTAGACAAATCAGTTTCCCTGTATCACAGCTCATCTGTACGTTTAGACAGCCGATTGCCTTTTACCCAGGATTGAAACCCGACCGAATTGAAGTCAGTTGACGATTCTACCTCTGAGCTACGGACGCTCGGTAGAAGGATGCAAACTTTTTAGTGTGCATATTATCATTATACACGCCCAGTAGATGAGAGTGTTCTAATTCATTGCTGAATGAACGATGCGTAGATGCCAGAGTAGCTACTGTTTTTCAAAGTCTACCATTCTTCCAGGGTGTGAGAGCGTAAATATGTATTTATGCAGGTTTCATTAAAAATGACAGACAAGGTGTGATGATTGTTTTTATGTAATTTTTCATCGGATCTAATGATTTTTTTTTCTTTTGAGGACATAAATTATATAAAAATTGTCCAAATGTTTTGTTTATACGAGCGCTTTTAGCTATACTTTTCGCCGTCTTTGAGGATTTTTATGTAATTAATATTCTCAAAAACAAAATCTTTCTTACTGGCCTGATTATTTACGATAAATTGTTATTACAAAAATGGGTGCCATTCGGCAGGATTCGAGCCTGCGACCCCTCTCTACATAGGGGAAGCTACCATTCGTTATCGGCAACGTCTTAGACCGCTCGACCACGAATGGCCGCCACTTCAATGGTTTTAATTTCCGTAATAAAAATTTATCGTAAATAATCAGGCCAGTAGATATAAATATATAATACTGTTTACTTAAAAACAGAATATCTACTTAAATACGAGTATCGATAAAAAATAATGTATAAACAATTCATTTCAAATTGTCGGTTGTTTATAACCAAGTTTCGTTAAAATTCGTTAATGTCCGTAATATATATATATATATATATATATAAAAAGTACGTATAATTTGGCAGCATCTTTTCTTTTAAACAAGTTGTGATAAACGATAGAGACAACATAGTCTTATATATTTTCTTTAGAATTTTTTCATATTCTTTTATTAGACGTTTTATTTCAGGATTATATTTGTATAAAAATTGTCTAAAGGTTGTCCTAGTACTTATGAACGTCATCGTTCACCATAGTTTGATAATTTACATAATTAGTTCTTTCGAAGTTCAAATTCTCTAACGTATTTTTAAGGTATTTAAAATCATTAACAACCAAGTATTCCATATAATTCACGCATCTACGTGAGCAGATATATTCACGTGTGCAGGTTGCTTACATTATTACTGCCTTTGAATTTAAAAATTTTTTCATAACGTTTATTTATTTTCTTTTAAAATGTTGTAACACTTTTCTTTCTACAAGGCAATATTTGATTTTTAGACTGTAATATAGTCCCTGATGATGAACGATGACGTTCGTAAGTTCTAGGACAACCTATGGACAATTTTTATACAAATATAATTCGGAAATAAAAAACCTAATCAGAAAATATGAAAAATTTCAAAAGAAAATATATAAGACTATGTTGTCTCTATCGTTGAACAGAACTTGTTTAAATATATATATTTAAAATTGCAAATTTGCGAACTGCGTTTGTTATTTTTGGTAACTATTGCCGTTGCCTAGCGGAGTTTTATGTCAACACAAAATAAAATCGTCGGTGAAGGTGGATGTTATTGTATTACCGTCTAAACAACCTCTCTGAAGATGGCTCATGTGAGCCGAAAGCTTAGAAGCAAATTAATAAAAAAATATCCAAACTTTGGAGAATTTTTGTCTTTATTTTCAACTGAAACTAAAGCCAAAATACGACGTTTAGAACGGCTCATGATTAACCATAATAGACATTCATTGTCTCTTATATTTAACAGTATATGTTGAGAAAATATATATATTTATATATTTGTATATATGTGTGTGCGTGTCTATGTGCGTGTGTGTGTGTATGTATGTTAATCGTATTTAAAATCCTATACGTGAGTGTTTTGTGTATTCGTGTTTATTCATGTGCACCCATAAATGTATCAAAGGTTTTATATATTTATATCAATATCAGTGCAAATACGTTTGTTTCTCTTCATTTAAAGCCTTACTTATATATTATTGCAAATGTCTATACGCATGCGCGTGTATAAACATTTCTGAATGAATACACGTGTACATCTTTCACTATTTCTAGATGTGTAAAGACTAGCCATTATCAACAGATCAGCGTCTGTTTCCTCATTATTTATCAATGGACTAAACCGATTATCAAATCATTCATCAGCAAGAAAAATTCTTTGTTCGACAGTGACCTCCATCTGATATTGTGCATTGTTAATAAGCCTCGGACATCACTAAATGCGCCATTATTGAGTAAAATGGAGACAGATGTTCGAATTAAACAGGTGTTGTGAATATTGCAAATACGTAAATGACAGTGAAAAAAGGGCACTTGCATTGACACACGGAGAATTAGAAATAAAGAGATCAATATATATATATATATATATATATATAAATATATATATATATATATATATATATATATATATATATAATTTTAATCATATCACCCCGAGCAAGGCGGTAACACTACTGATGTGCAGGGGGCTACATAGGAGTGAAAAGATTAGAAAAAAGAAAGCCGGAAACCACATCCTAAACAGGGAACAAGGGATGAGCCTCTTCACCTGTTCAATAGACGAGGGTGGAGTATGAACCGGGCGATAGTTTAGTCTATCTGCTCCAATTGAAAAAAAAAAGAAGAAAAAAGAGAAAAGTGAAAAGATTGGAAAAGAGAAAGCCGGAAACCACATCCTAAACAGGGAACAAGGGATGAGCCTCTTCACCTGTTCAATAGACGAGGGTGGAGTGTGAACCGGGCGATAGTTTAGTCTATCTGCCCCAATTGAAAAAAAAAAAGAAGAAAAAAGAGAAAAGTGAAAAGATTGGAAAAGAGAAAGCCGGAAACCACATCCTAAACTGGGAACAAGGGATGAGCCTCTACACCTGTTCAATAGACGTGGGTGGAGTGTGAACCGGGCGATAGTTCAGTCTATCTACTCCAATTGAAAATAAATAAATAAATAAATAAAAAGAAAAAAAAATAGAAAAGTGAAAAGATTGGAAAAGAGAAAGCCAGAAACCACACCCTAAAGTGGGAACAAGGGACGAGCCTCTTATATTCAGAAATTATAACATGGATATGTTATAATATCACTACAAAAGTAGCTATTTTGTTTCGACACTTTTTGTGTCTTGTCAAGTGATGTGGTTTATTTCAAATTGAATGGTTTTAAAAGGTTAAAAAACAAGCAAAACCCTTTTAATCAGGGAGGCATTGTTGTATGTACAATGTGGACAAATCAGAGTAAAGCAACTTCTAATTTGGAGAATATGTGAGCAGACTTAAAAATAATTTGGGGGGATCATTAGTATTAATATTTGATTAAATTGAGATCATTATTATGATTAATAATAAGCATTATTAATTAACTATTAGATCTACTTTATTATTGTTGCGAAATTTAAAAAGAAATTTCTAAGTTTAACAATTTATTACATTTAGAAAGTTATTCATATATTAAACGAGGAAGAGAAAGAACGCTCACATAAATAAACCTAGAAACATCCACACATGGAAAAGTAGACGAGTATATTCACAAACACTGGCAAACAGACACATGGACAGATTAATATACCCACACATATATACATACACAAATTACAAAATTTAGCTTTTATCGACTTGTCAATTTGTCTGTTAAATTTTAAAGCTTGATTTGTACACATACTAAATTGCTACATATTGCATACAGTCAAGGCGAATTCATAACGTGACTAGCCTTGAATGAATGAGGTCTTGACAGATACAATCATATTTCAATGCATGAACATATAAACAGAATCCAAAATACGACGTTTAGAACGGCTCATGATTAAACATAATAGACATTCATTGTCTCTTATATTTAACAATATATATGTATATAGTCATCCACAGACAGATCTGTTTCGCTGTATCACAGCTCATCAGTACGGTTAGACTCCGATCGCTTCCTAACCCAGGACTGAAACCCGACCGAATCGGCGTCAGTCGGCGATTATACCCTTAGGCCACGATATATATTAAGGTCATATCACATTGAATACACCGGTTCCTGCTTGATCACCGAAGTTAAGCAGCGTTGAGCCTGGTCAGTACTTAGCTGGGTGACCGTTTGGGAATAGCAGGTGCTGTAAGCGTTTATTGATGGATGTGCGTTGTGGTGCGGTGGATGTCGGTATGGAAAGGGAAATCAGTCGAACAATCTGCATTCACTTACGCACTGGTACCCTTGGGAAAGGTATTGATCCGTCTCTTCCGTCCAGTTATGGGTTAAATAACTGAAGTCTGCTGTTCATGCGATCTGTGGCGAACTTCTGTACCAATTGTTTGTTATCAGCCGTTCCAAAAAGTGTGGATGGTACTAAACCACTATAAACAATTCTCTGTGTAGCAGTCTAACTTAGACATTCATACGTCGAAATCGACGGGAGAGTCCATAATATATATATATATATATATATATATATATATATATATATATATATATATATGAGGTGTATGCGTGCCCCCCTTACAATGGCACCATAAAATTCCAGACTCAGAAGTGCTGGAACGTTCCAAGTGTGACAGCATTCACGCCATGATTCTGCGTTCTCAACTTCGGTGGGCCGGTCATACACACCGCAAGGACAGCCGACTACCGAAGAGGATCTTCTATGGTGAACTCTCCACAGGGTAACGTTCGCTTGGCCGGCCAAAACTGAGGTACAAAGACAGATTAAAGGAGGCCCTCAAGTGCTGTGACATCCGATACTCCTGCTAGGAATCCATTGCCAAAGATAAAGCTGCCTGGAGATCCCAAGTCAAATCTGAAGTTGCAAAATTTGAAGAGGGTCGCATCTTTGCCCTCAGAAAGAGACGCCGGAGAAGGAAGGAGCGCAAAAGCTCCATCCACCAGCTTGGGTCTGCACCTGCATCTTCTGGCCCTTATCCACCACCTCCGCACCCACCCAAATCCTTAGTGACCAGGAGTCATGGTCTTCTCACCTGCGAAGGACGAACATCAATCAATGTATATATTATTATTATTATTGTTTTCTTTTAATAATGCTTAGTGCCAAAACTGCTTTCTTTTTAGTAGTTTACTGCTATTGTTAGGCAAAAAGGGATTTTGTCATAGAAGTTCTTGATATTAACATAAAGCGTTAATGAAATTAATGTGGATAGGTTTTTCACTTAAATGAGCAGTGTTGTTTTAGTCATGTCGACTTCGATGTTTCGTAAGGCATCATTATAATACCTTCACTCGTCAGGGCTTTTGTTTTTTGTTGTTGTTTCCAATTTCTGTTTTTCGTATGTCTATGGAGTTTGGTGTAACTTGATATCTTTGTTTTTGCGATAAAATTCGATACATCGACTGAAGGAATTTTACTTCACGCCGGGTAACGACTTGTAGATCCAATTCGCTGCTATCTGTTTGTATCTAGGTCTAGAAGTCAGTGAATAGTTGAAGTATGAGCAAAAATTTGCATCACGCACAAAATTTCATTCTTTTCAGGAATAGAAAGCACACGACACACTATCGCTTGGTCTGACAAGACAAGTCGCCATTTTCTTTGCTACACAATCTAGAATTCCGCTTATAGTCATGAAGTCGACGTGACAAAGACGTAAGCTCATCAAAACAATTGCTATAAAAATATTCTTCATTACATGTCCCAGGTTCTTCAGCTGTCTTTTCCTGATGTTACGTATTAGTTTCCTTTTCGTTTGCATCCTCTATCCGACCTGTGAGTATCAGATTCTCTAAGCCCTCCTTCCTTATAACATGTCCCATGTTCTTCAACTGTCTTTTCCTGATGTTACGTATTAGTTTTCACTTCGTTTGCATCCTCTATCCGACCTGTGAGTATCAGATTCTCTAAGCCCTCCTTTCTTATTACATGTCCCAGGTTCTTCAGCTGTCTTTTTCTGATGTTAAATATTAATTTTCTTTTCGTTTGCATCTTCTATCCGACCTGTGAGTATTAGATTCTCTAAGCCCTCCTTCCTCATTACATGTCCCAGAAACTTCAGCTGTGTTTTCCTGATGTTAAGTATTAGTTTCCACTTCGTTTGCATCCTCTATCCGACCTGTGAGTATCAGATTTTCTAAGCCCTCCTTCCTTATTACATGTCCCAGGTTCTTTAGCTGTCTTTTCCTGATGTTAAGTAATAGTTTCCTTTTCGTTTTCATCCTCTCCAAAACCTCATCGTTGCTCATATGTTCTGTCCATGGTATCCTCAAACCCGTCCCAATTCCTAGGTGTCCTTGACAAAATCCGACGCAGAATCTGTAATGTGATCGATCCCGACTTGGCAGCTCGGATACAGTCGCTTTCTCACAGGTGCAACGTGGCTTTCCTGTGTCTCTTCTACCAATACTTTCACGGCTTTTGCTCCGATGAATTTAGCTCACTGGTGCCCCCTATATATGAATTTACTCGAGCCACAAGATTAGCAACTAGTTCCCACCCTTTTACTGTAAAACCAATAAAATTGTAAACGCAAATTCTACTCCTGCAGCTTCTTTTCTCTCTCTTCTCGTCTCTGGAATTCCCTTTCATTTACTTGCTTTCCCGACAGCTACAATCTCCAAGAATTTAAATGTAAAGTCAATAGTCATCTACTATCTCACTAACCTGCATCCTCTCTCTCGTGCTCCTTTCTCCATCCACTCCACTTTCATCAGTCTTCTCATCCTTTTCTTATCCATTTCCTGACACCCCCTATAACCTGTCACTCTTTCTCATCCTCCTATATAACCCCATTCCAAGACAGTAGCTATATGATTATAAAAATATTTTTATTGCTTGGGGCGATCGGATTATTAAAAAAAAAATGTTGGTGGAAAAGGTTACTTCACGGAAGAGCAACGAATTACCCTGCTGGGTTCTAGCATCATCCCGGCTCATGGAAGCGCTTTCAGTGTTCTGTCTTTTCTTGGGTTCTTGCTTTTTTCTGACGTTTTGTACATCCTGTCAATTACACGATACCTTTATATTTGAATTCATTTGAAATCTCATATTAAAAAATATGCCAGGATTTAGACAAAAAGTATCTACTTTCGACCTTCATTTATTTAACAGCTTCAGCATGCGAATCTGCTTTCATTTGAAACGTTAAAATAAACGCTACATTGACATTGACGATTTCTCGAATTTCTACCTTCTTTTCTTGAAAATGACTAACGATAGTCGAAAGTATTCGGAACATTACACGCAATTACGGCAATATCCTTTACAAGTTTTTAACCGGATAAAAAACGACATTTTCGAAACCTGAAACTAGCCGGAATGCTTCCCAGACATTCCATATCCGCCATATTTAATAGAAAAAGCTTAAGCAAAGATTTTCTTTTTAAATATATTATTCTAAAAACACACACATGTGTACTCATGTATTTACGCTCTCACACCCTGATTGAGCACTCTGGAAAAATAGGAGACTTTGATAAACAGTAGCTACTCTGGCATGTGCGCATCGCTCATTCAGTGAAATGAATTAGAGCGCGCTAGCTATTCGGCGCGTATAATGATATGCGCTAAAACGTCTGCCTACTTCCCCCGAACGCCCATAGCCCAGAGGTAGAATCGCCGACTGATGCCAATTCTGTCGGGTTTCAATCCTGGGTAAAAAAGCAATCGGAGTCTAACCATACTGATGAGCTGTGATTCAGCGAAACAGATCTGTCGGCGGATGACAATAAACACTATATATATATACTTACTTCCATTCATTTTTTTTTTTTTTCAGTCTACGGTTTCGCTAACTTTTCTTCTTAGCACAGTCTACATATTTTGCCAACGTTGTAAGGCTTGGCTGTTTTCACTATACTCCACATTATGTCTGAGTCTTTTCCATATTTTAATTTCAATTTCCATACGCGGCTAGCCAATTTTGTACAATTTTTTAAGTTTTCTATTTTGAAACTATTATATTCAGTGTCAGTTTTTTTAATCATATCACCCCAAGCAAGGCGAAAACGCCACTGATGCGCAGAAGAGAAAACCGGAAACCACATCCTAAACAGAAAACAAGGGATGAGCCTATTCACCCGTTCAATAGACGTGGGTGGAGTATGAACCGGGCGATAGTTTAGTCTATCTACACCAATTGAGTTTAGTCTATCTACTCCAATTCCCACGTGATACACGATTAGGCGAGTATCAAGATTCTTTGGGATTTGTTTTTAAGGGCAGGGTCCCCAAGTCCTACACTGTTATTTAACCCATAACTAGAGGGAAGGGACGGATTAATACCTTTCCCAAAGGTAGCAGTGCTTAAGAGAATGCAGGGTATTCAACTGGAATTCGAACTCGGCTCACCGATTTCTCTTTCCGACCCGATATCCACTGCACCACAACGCACATCCGTCACTAAACGCTTACAGCACTTAGTATTCCCAAGCGGTCACCCATCTAAGTACTGACCAGGCTCAACGTTGCTTAACTTCAGTGATCGAACGAGAACCGGTGTATTCAACGTGATATGGCCGTAAGCCGCTGACAATCGAATTTTGACTGACTGCGTAGAAGATTTTCCCACACTAGGTTGCCATTACTTTCTGCGGTAGACTGGTTGCCAACCAAGGCTCTAGAACCCAATCTGTCTCGTTATTTAACCCATAACTGGAAGGAAGAGAGGGATTAATGCCTTTCTGAAGCGCATTTGTGCATAAGTGAATGCAAGTAATTCAACTGGAATTCGAACTCGGCTCTCTGATTTCTCGTTCGAAGCCGATAACCACTATAGCTGTTATGTTAGCCTTCTGCAACCATTGCATTTTTTAAATGCTTCTGTGGCAGGAAAAATCATGGCGTTCTGGAACAACTTACCATATTCATATGGTATTTCACCGTGTGACATTTTTGTTTCCCCATGCTCAAGGGGATGATCAAGGGGACCCGGTTTTGGAGGTGTAGAGGCCACCCAGAAAGCGGCAAGGAGGGCGGCTAAGGGCATCCCGGAAGAATCCTTACCAGCAGTGTATAGAAGCGTGACAGAGAAATTGAAAAACGTGCATTTGACTTGAGGGTGGTTACTTTAAAGGAAAAATTATGCATTTTAACATTAGAATTGAAACAAATTCTTTGTGAGGCACGCCCCGTTGCTTTTCAGGCAGATCACGTAGATATATCATCAAAATTTCAGACTGTTTTCTTTGTTTCTAGCTAAATTTTCCTGTCTCTTTATACTTTACTTACTTTCTGAAATTTTATCTTTCGTTGCTCCAAAGTGCTTCTGAATTTTTGTAATTATATCTTCATACCTCTTAATAATTTGCTTAGCATATGGAAGGCTTATTTCGCTGTCCCAATGCAGGTTCGGAGTTCAGAATTATATTTTCATATCCATAGAACCTG
Source organism: Ascarosepion bandense (assembly GCA_037127315.1). NCBI lineage: Eukaryota > Metazoa > Mollusca > Cephalopoda > Sepiida > Sepiidae > Ascarosepion > Ascarosepion bandense. Next base: position 245,423 of record JBBBDQ010002065.1, on the reverse strand, counting down.
GAAGGCATCTTTCTTTAGTCTGATATGTCTTCAATGCCAGAAATATATTTTCATGCCACTTAATACATAGCACCTGAAAAGTATTTTTTGCTCATCTATTGAGTCTTCTGATTGCAAACATATATTTTCGTAACTCTTAACACTTAAAATCTGGAAGGCATATTTTGCCATAATAATGTGCCTACCGACTTCAGGGCTATATTTTCATGCCTCTGAACACTATAGTACATCTTGCTATTCTAATGTGCCTACCGATTTCAGTGTTATATCTTCGTATCTCCTAATACTTAGCATCTGGAAGGCACCGTTCTCTGTTCAAATATGACTTCCGATTTCATTATTGTAATGCCTCCACATCCTACTGCATGAACGATGGTGTCCCCAAGGGCTCTATCCTAGGCCCGGCACTCTTTCTGATCTTCATAAATGATCTCCCTGACGTGATCAAATCCCAAGTAGGCATCTACGCAGATGACACCACAATTTACTACCGCATTAGTAATAAATCCGGCTTGGCGGGCAAACAACCTCGCTGCTGATTTTGAGAAGGATCGACACTCAGTGGTGGACTGGGGTAAGAAGTGGCTTGTAAATTTCAATGCTTCTAAAACGAAACTGTTATCTGTCAAACATCACAGGCAACCTCTCCTGCTTCCTATAATCATGGGCCAAACGAGTCTCCCTGAAAGTAATATATTGCGCCTCCTCAGCCTTACCCTATCTTCCGAACTCAAGTGGAATAATAACATTGAGTCAATAGCTAAATCCATCGCTAGGAATTTGGGTCACTGTGTCGCGCCAGGAAGATTTTTACGTCTAAATCCATCTTGCACATATAGAAATCAACCATCCGTCTGTGCATATAATACTGTTGTCATATATGATCAGGCGCCCCTGCTGTTCATCTCAGTGTTCTCGACAAGCTCCAAAGGAGAATCTGTAAAATGATAGGTCCCGACTTGGCAGCTCGACTCCAGCCACTTTCTCACCGGCGGGATGTGGCTTCCCTCTGTCTATTCTACAAATATTTTCATGGCATCTGCTCTAACGTCACTGGTGCCCCCGCCACAAGAATTTACTCGTGCAACCAAACTGGCAAGAAGGTCCCTCCTATTTACAGTTAGATCAACCAAATGCAACTGACAATTCTACTCCATCAGTTTCTTTTCTCGCACATCCCGCCTGTGGAACTCCAATCCGTATATTTGCTTTCCTGACGACTACAACGGCGAGAAATTTAAATGCAATGTCAATACAAATGGATAGGAGATGGGTATTGACATTGCATTTAAATTTCTGGACGTTGTAGCTGTCTGAGCTCCAGGACCATGGATTAGTTTTAAAGCTTTCATTACACCCGAACAACGCCGGGCTATACTGCTAATAAATTATATCTCTGGAATCGGAACACACATTATTAGAGCGAAAGATGCCTTACCAATTCTAAGTATAAAGATTTAACAAAATATTACTCAGAAATCCGAAGTCAGATTAGAATAGCAAAAGATGCCTCTTCAGACTCCATATATTAAGTGGTTTCTTGTTCTTTTTTTTTTATCGTTTTACCTCAAGCAACACTACATAAGAGTAAAAGTTTATACAGGAAGAGAGTGAAGAGAAAGACGAACCAGCTACAAGGGGTGAGATCGAAACGGCAAGAGAAGGATGGGAACACAGGTGTGAAGACAGCTGTGAAGGTAGAGAGAAAGGAAAAGAACAATAGTTGTGTCCAGTTACAGTGAAACCGTAGACTGAAAGAAAAATGAATGGATGTAAGTCAAATTGTTGGACATAAAGTGGGGGATCAGTTCCATATTACAATCAATACATAAACTGACCCCTCACTTTGTGACCACAGTTTATACAATTAACTAGCAGTATAGCCCGGCGTTGCTCGGGTGTAATGAAAGCTTTAAAACTCATCCATGGTCCTGGAGCTCAGACTCTTTGGACGTTGGCACGAAAGACTAAAAAGCAATAGTTGTTTCCAGTTAAAGCGAAACCGTAGACTGAAAGAAAAATGAATGGATGTAAGTCAAATTTTGATTTCCTGGTATCGATATCAAATAAGTTTTTATCGTCGTAAACTGTATTTTGAAGACTAAATAAGTCCTCTGAGTAAATGGTATCATGGCTGAGACTAAGAACTACAATTATACCTACTTAGAGCCAAATCCGAAGCAAAATCTAAAATAAAAGGGCTGAAAAATTACGGACATACAGGCAGATGAACAGACACACACAAACATCTTGCCTTTTATATATATATATATATATATTATCGATTTTCTGCACTATTGTAAGAACTACAACCTTGAAATTTCTGAATATCGTTTCTTATGTCTTTGTCTATGAGTGTATCAAATTTGATTAAAATCGGACCACTCCTTCTATAACCCGATTTTTTCGATTATTGATTTTCGATATCTATCGGGAGTACCTCGACACAAAACCTAGCTAAGAACACTTGCAGACGCTTATAGTAAAACTGTGTAAATTTTCAAGAAAATCGGTTCAGCCGTTAATACTTATCTTTTGGAAGACATATTTCGCTTTTATGTGCGGCTTTGGATTCTCATTTGTATTTTCATACTACTTATTCCTCATCATCTTTTGTTTTAATCGTTTCACCCCAAGCAAGGCGGTACCGCCACTGATGCGCAGCGGGCTACATAAGAGTAAAAGTTTTGGCAGGAGGAGAGTGAAGAGAAAGAACCAGTTACAGGAGGTGTCAAAGAAAGGACAAGAGAAGGATGGGAACACAGGTGTGAAGACAGTTGAGAAGGTAGAGAGAAAGGAAAAGAGCAAGATACACGGGGTGATGTAGAAAGGACTGGACTCGAGGGGATGAGAGATGGGAATTGACATTGCATTTAAATTCCTGGAGGTTGTAGCCGTCAGGAAAGCAAGTATACTTCTACCGGCGGGAAGTGCTAGAAAAGAAGTAGAATTGTCGGCTACATTTAGTTGATTTAACTGTTAAAGGCTGGGACCTTGATGCCAGTCTGGTTGCCCAGGTAAATTCTTGTGGAGGGACACCAGTGACCTAAGTTCTTCGGAGCAGAAGCCTTGAAAATATTTGTAGAAGAGGAAAGCGTTTCTAGCTATTCAAATGCAAGTTTCGATTTCAGCATTATACATTGTTACCACTTAAAAATTAGCATCTGTAACACATATTTCGCTATCCCAAACCAGCTTCGGATTTCGTGATATATTTTAGCATCTGGTGATATATTTTAGCATCTGGTGATATATTTTAGCATCTGGAATGTAACTTTCATTATTGTAATGTACCTTCAGATTTCAGAGTTAAATTTTCATACCACTTAATATTTAACATCTGGATGACATCTGTAGCTATTTTAATGTGTCTTTTGTTTACAGCATTATGTTTTCATATCTTTTAACACAACATCTGGGAGGCAATTCTAATACGGCTTTTGATTTCTGTTTTATATATTCATATTTACACCCTTAAGCAGGAGGGCCATGGTGAAAAATAAGAACCTTCTCTAGCAAATTTAAAGAAAAGACCATGCAAAGATGAAAAAAAAACCCTTTGGCAGCCAAAAAATGGCCGACTCATTTTTTAACTAGAGGAAAAGAATTTTTTTAAAAAATAGAACCGTTGCCATATGCGGAGAGACAAATGAACCGTAAAAGTAAATAACAAGATACATTTCCTTATTTAAATTAGTAACAACTAGCAGTATAGCCCGGCGTTGGTCGGGTATAATGAAAGCTTTAAAACTAATCCTTGTTCCTGGAGCTCGGACTCTTTGGACTAAAAAAGTAAGAGTTGTTTCCAGTTAAAGCGAAACCGTACACTAAAAAACAAATGAATGGATGTAAGTCAAATTTTGATTTCCTGATATCGATATCAAATACGTTTTTGTCGTCGTAAACTGCATTTTGAAGGCTAAATAAGTCCTCTAAGTAAATGGTATCACGGCTGAGACTAAGAACTACAATTATACCTACTTAGAGCCAAACCCGAAGCAAAAACTAAAATAAAAGGCCTGAAAAAAAAAAATACAGACATACAGGCAGATAAACAAACACACACACAAACATCTTGCCTTATATATATATATAGATATATATATATATATATATATATATATTTATTATCGATTTTCTGCACTATTGTAAGAACAGCAACCTTGAAACTTCTGAAGATCGTTTCTTATGTCTTTGTCTATGAGTGTATCAAATATCCTTCTATAACTCGATTTTTTCGATTATCGATTTTCAATAATTATCGGAGGTACCTCGACACAAAACCTAGCTAAGAACACTCGCAGACGCTTATAGTACAACTGTGTACATTTTCAAGGAAATCGGTTCAGCCGTTTCTAGCTAACTTACCAGTCAGAAAACCTGACCTGAAGTCGAGTGAAAATTCCGAACGACAATAATGCAAAAATACAAAATACAATTCAACTCTTTTTTTCAGCTACCGTAGGCGAGTCAACAGCTTGTTAAGTAGCCAGAACGAGGTGAGAGAGAGGGAAAAAAAGTGAGAGAGAGGGTGTCTACATGGCATGCGTCTGATGGCTAGGGTGCGGGAAGGTAAAAATGACCAAGAGTCGAAGAGAAGCTACCCTTAAATTCTCGAAGAAGTTTAATAAATAGATAAATAAATAAATAATACCTCAAACCGTTTATATCGAGAGGATCCTTCAAAGTCAAAATAATTTACAGAACCTTCTCTAGCAAGTTTAAAGAAAAGACCATGTAAAGATGAATTAAACAACCCTTTGGCAGCTAAAAAATGGCAGACTCATTTTTTAACTGAAGGAAAAAGATTTCTTTTTCTCTGGAATGATTCTTTCGTTTATCGAATATGGCTTCGGATTTCAGTGTTATATTTTCATTCCTCTTAATACTTAGAATCTGGAAAGCGTCTCACGATATTGTAATGTGCCTTCCAATTTTAGAGTTATGATTTCATACCTCTTTTAATATTTAACATCTGGAGGACAGCTTTCGCTATTCTAATGTGGCTTCTGGTTACAAAATTAAATTTTTATACCTCTTAAAGCTTAGAATCTGTAAGGCATCTTTCGTTATATTAACATGCCTTTCAATTTTAGAGTTATGATTTCATACCTCTTTTAATATTTAACATCTGGAGGACAGCTTTCGCTATTCTAATGTGGCTTCTGGTTACAAAATTAAATTTTTATACCTCTTAAAGCTTAGAATCTGTAAGGCATCTTTCGTTATATTAACATGCCTTTCAATTTTAGAGTTATGATTTCATACCTCTTTTAATATTTAACAACTGGATGACAGCTTTCGCTATTCTAATGTGGCTTCTGGTTACAAAATTACATTTTCATACCTCTTAAATCTTGGATTCTGTAAGGCATCTTTCGTTATATTAATATGCCTTCACATTTTAGAGTTGTGTTTTCACATCTTTTAATATTTAACATCTAGAAGACATTTTTCGCTTTTCTAATTCACATTCCGATTTTAACGTCACATTTCCAAACATCTTAATACGTAACATCTGAAGGGAAGCTTTCGTTATTCTAATCTGCCTTCCGTTTGTAGTGTTATTTTTCATACCTCTTAATACTTTACATAGTATTTGAAAGGCATCTTTATCGTTTCCAATCTTCCTTCATATTTCTATGCCGCTCTAACCGCTCTATTTCTGTATTTGTTTGATTTTTATCGTCGCCAATGTTTGAGGTCTCACCTGGAACTCTTTTCTTTGATGACGACCATATTCAAATTCATTATGTATTCGAAAATTACAACTGCCTCTTAGACTGGTTGCTAACCCAATCTGTCCTGCTCTTTAACCCACAGCTGGAGAGATAAGAGACGGATTAATACTTTTCTCATGGATAAATGTTTTCGTTTCTCTATTTTTAATCAAAATTCCTCGTTGCTTACACTTTCTGTCTATGGTATTGTCAGTATCCTCCTGCAGAACCCCATCTCCGTTATCTCACATTTCCTCTTCATCTTGTCTTGCTAGAACCTATTACAACTGAGTAGTGAGTTCGATCCTCACTGGGTACCCCATACTTTCGGCTTTGGGACACATTTAAGAGGTTAGTAGTCCAGTATTCTTTACCATGTAGAAAGATATAATGTAGTAGTTCAACCTTCTTTGCTTTCTTTGTCACGAAATTATTCCTGTTTCATCGGGTAAGAAATCCAAGAGCCTAGTTCAAATTCCCGATGAATTCGTTGCTAATACCCTTGATAAAGATATTAATCCATTTCCCTCCAGCTATGGGTTAAATAATAAGATAATTTGGCTTCTATAACCTTGGTTGGTGACCAGTCTACCGCAGACAATAATGGCAACATACTGCGAGAAAATCTTCTGCTCAGTCAGTCATGTCTCGAAAGAGACATGATCGCCAAAAGCGTGGATCACATATGGCACTTAACTGACTTATCCTTATTAATTTTTCTTTGTAAACAGTTTTTTTTATAATCGTATCACTCCGAGCAAGGCGATATGATTAAAAAAAAATATCTCTATCTTTTATTTTGAAAAGACGATACTTTTCAATAATTCCGTCATTTGCAATGACAATAAATCACATGGACAATCATTTTTAAACGTAGGAATATTTTTTTTAATCGTATCACCCCGGGCAAGGCGGTAACGCCACTGATGTGCAGGGGGCTACATAAGAGTAAAAAGATTAAGTAGAAGAGAGTGAAGAGAAAGACGAACCAGTTAGAAAGGAGCAAGAGAAGGATGGGAATACAGGTGTGATGACAGCTGCAAAGGTGGAGAAAAAGGAAAGGATATACGGGGTGGTGAAAGAACTAGAGTCAATTGGTTAATAGATGAGTATTAACATTGCTTTTAAATTCCTGGAGGTTGTAGCCGTCAGGAAAGCAAGAATATGGAAGCGAGTTCCACAGGCGGGAAGTGCGAGAGAAGAAGCTGCATTTGGTTAATCTAACTGTGAATGGGTGGGACCCAGTTGTTAACAAATAATTTCTGTCTGCACTTCTAGAATGAAGAATTATCATTGTTTACCTTTAGGTTAATGTCATTTTTGTTTTCACTTTTTTTTTTTTAATCATCTCACCCCAAGCAAGGCATTCTACTGCCACTATTGCGCATGGGGCTACATAGAGGAAGGTAAAGAGAAGGAGTGGTTAGACATAGGGAATGCCAGGAGGAAGGTGACAAATGAGTAAGGATAGCGAGGATGAGGGTTGAGAAGAGTGCTTGATAGAATGGGAGCAGGCTAGTGTGTTAGGAGGTGTCTATTGACCTTACATTTAAACTCCTGGAGATTGTGGCCGTCGGGGAAGCAATCGTTTGGAAGAGAATTCCACAGTCGAGAAGTGCGAGGAAAGAAACTGTTGGAGTAGAAGTTACGGCTGCATTTTATCGGTTTCACTGTAAAAGAGTGGGATCTAGTTACTAATCTAGTATCTCGTTCAAATTCGTATTTAGGGGGCACCAGTGATCTAAGTTCATCGGAGCAGAAGCCGTGAAAGTGTTTATAGAAGAGACACATGGAAGCCACGTCGCGCCGGTGGGAGAGAGACTGCAGGCGGTCTGCCAAGTCGGTATCTATCACATTACAGACCCTCCTCTGAACCTTATCGAGAAGCCCGAGGAGAACAGCAGGGGCACCCGACCAGATATGGCAGCAGTATTCAATGCACGGGCGGATGGTAGATTTATAAACGTGCAGGATAGATTTAGACGAAAAAAACTTCCGGGCCCTACACAGAGAACCGACTTTCATAGCAGCGGATTTAGCAATGGATTCGATATAGTCATTCCATTTAAGGTCCGCTGAAAGTGTGAGACCAAGGAGGCGTAGTGTTTTACTCTCTGGGAGGCAAGCCTGGTCCATGCTAATCGGGAGGTAGGTGAGATTGTCGATGATGGTTAATTGAGAGTAGCTTCGTTTTAGAAGTATTTATAGAATACAGGGACACCGGGAAGCCACGTCGCGCCGGTGGGAGAGAGACTGCAGGCTGTCTTCCACAACGTTTCGGCTTCTTGAGATGTCTAGCGATCCAACTAATCCTTTTTTTAATCTGTTCTCGTTACTCTAAAAGTTTCTCGATTTTTACCAACGGTTTCTAATTTCACTTTCGTACAAAAACGTTTCGAAAACGTATGACCGCCATTTCTTTGTTCCAGTTAGGGTAGTCTGTGCTTCTATAGTCTTTATAAGCCACCAGCCTATGTCAATGACAACTCTTAACTCTGAATTCAAAACCGTTTCAGTGTGCACCTATCATCCAGTAAAAAAAAATATTTTTTTATCATTTCATCACAAGCAAGGCAATAAAGCCACTAAGACACAAGGGGTTCCTGAGCGTTAGAAAATATCAGAAAATAGACTATTAAAGAGAGGGGACAATAAAAGAACAAGAATTAAGAAGGTATGAAGATAACGATTTAAATTTCATTTAAATTTTTAAAGATAAAGGTCGACCGAGAACTAAGAAGCCGGAAGAGAGTTCCAGTCCGATAGAAGAAAGTGTTAACAAAGAACTTATGATTACTTCTTACTAGTTTAACTTTAAACTACGAGTTCTTGCCGCTAATCTCGTACTGTTCCAGAAAGTCTAATAGCAACGCCTACCGTGGTGAGACTAACCTTAAAACTAACAGGGATGGCTGTATCCTTATGTTCAATGGTGGAATTTGAGTGTGAGTTTTGTTTAACGGGATATTAACCTATATGGGTTATTTAATGCCAAAAAGTTGGCGTTTTAGGGTATGTTTTTATTTTTAAAGACAGACAACTGAAGATGCCCAGAGGACAAAAACGTTTCGACTTTTGTGCCCTCTGGGCTTCTTCAGTTGTCTGTCAATCTGGGTAACCTAAGAATTTCAGATTGAACCCTGTATTTAATCTGTTTCCTTTCTGCTGTCCATCTCGAGAGATTTATTGTCCTTTGCTAATTTAGTTCCAATTTTTCTTGTTTAGTTATTGTTTTTTTTTTTTAATCATTTCTTCCCGAGCAAGGCGGAAATGCCACTGATGTGCAGGGGGCTACATAAATGTAAAAAGATTAATTAGAAAAGAGTGAGAAGTACAAACTAGTAAGAAAGGAACAATAGAAAGCTGAGAAAGCAGGTGTGATGGCAGATACATAGGTGGAGAGAAAGGGAGGGTTATATGGGGGTGGGGAGAGAGCTAGAGTCCAGTGTTTAGTAGATGAGTATTGACTTTGCATTTAAATTTCTGGAGGTTGTAGCCGTCAGGAAAGCAAGAATATGGGAGCGAGTTTCACAGGCGGGAAGTGCGAGAGAAGAAGCTGCAGGAGTAGAATTGTCGTCTGCATTTGGCTAATCTGACTGTGAACGGGTGGGACCTAGTTGCCATTCTGGCTCCACGAGTAAACACCTGTTGAGGAGGCACCAGTGACTTAAGTTCGTTCGAGCAGAAGCCATGAAAGTATTTATAGAACAGACAAAGGGAGGCCACATTTCGACGATGGGGAAGTGGCTGCAGTCGAGCCGCCAGATCAGTACCTATCACATTACAGACTCTCCTTTGGAGCCTGTCAAGAACACTGTGGAGAACGGCAGGGGCGCCTGACCATAAATGGCAGCAGTACTCCATGCACGGACGGATGGTTGACTTGTATGCAGGATGGATTCGGGTGGGAAAAACATCCTGGATCGACATAGTGACCCAACCTTCTTAGCAGTAGATTTTGCTATGGATTCAATATAGTGGTTCCATTTGAGGTCTGAGGAGAGGGTAAGTCCGAGGAGGCGTAGTGTATTGCTCTCCGGGAGAATCGCTTGGTCCATGCTTATGGGAGGCAGGAGAGGTTGCCTGTAATGGTTGACAGACAACAGCTTGGTCTTAGATGAATTGAAGTTGACAAGCCACTTCTTGCCCCAGTTCACCACAGAGTGTAGATCCTGCTCAAGGTCAGCAGCGAGATTATGTCTGTCCGCCATGACAGGTTTCTTACTGGAGCGGGAGTATATTGTAGTGTCATCTGCGTAGATGCCTACTTGGGACTTGATCTCATCTGGGCGGTCGTTGATGAAAATAAGGAAGAGCGTCGGGCCCAGGATAGAGCCCTGTGCTGTAGGACGAAGAGGCACGCCCATTCAGAACGACCTTCATTTGGCGGTTATTTAAGAAAGATTGGATTAGGTCAAGCAGGCGACCGGTAATACCATAACCGCGTAGTTTGCATAGGAGGCCAGAGTGCCAAACCCTGTCGAAAGCCTTGGAGATGTCCAGAGCAACCGCGCGAGCCTCGTCAGACTCATCAAGGGCCTGTAGCATGTACTCCGTTACGGTTGTTAGCAGGTCGGCTGTGGACCTGGCAAAGCGGAATCCATATTGCCTGTTTCCAGTGAATCTAAGCCTGCATTGTTCGCTACAAGGATTGAACTCACAGAGATTATTTCAAATTTGTGATCCACTAGGCTATAGAGCGGAAAGATATCTCATGTATGGCTGAAGGTTTTTGGAAACCTCAAATAGAGATTTTCTTTTTCGAACATTGTACCTATGCTTGGTGTACTGATCGCATTGTTTGACACTTTATTTTTCTCTAGTAAAAATGCCAGATGCGACAGATTTAGGTGGGGACATGCATTTTCCAACAGAAAAAAAACTTTAAAAAAAGAAAAAAAACAGTTATTTGAGTGTAGTCCAAATTTATAGTTGAGTTTCTAAGCGCCGCTTAGAAGTGGCACAAGGTAGAAAGTATGGAGTACACAGTGAGGATCGAACTCACTTGTAATAGGTTCTAGCGAGATAAGATTGCTAATCTGTACACCACGTCGTGCTGTCCAAGTCCGAGGTTATAATGGTCGAAATTTTGATACAATAAAGGAATTTAAAAAGAAAAAACAAGATAATTAAATCGGTTAAAACTTTGCAAAGAGTTAAACGCAAAGTCTAAAAATATTCAGAAGGAATTCTTCGCTTTTCCTTTTCAACTTGAGTTTGGCGGAAACGCAGTTTTGGTTTGTTCATCAGAATAAAATTGAGCAGCCCGTGATTACAAAAACGTATTGTTAAATTTATTTTATTCTTTGTGAATCATCCGTTTACGTTGGTTTCCAACTTTATTCAAATTGTATTTTTTTTTTCCTTTTTCTGTTTCTATACCCAGAATTTTTATTGGCAGCCATCTTTTTTTTTTCTTTTAATCTCCTCTTGGTTTTAAGTTTCCCGCCGTTACTACCGCTAATTTTTTTTTCTCTCTCCGTCATTTATCGTCTTTTTTTTTTTTTTCTCATTCTCGGATTCTGCTATCACCTCACAGCCGCCAGTGTCTTTAAAGACTTTTCTTTATCTTTCACCTTTTCCCTTCCCTGTCCCCTGTTTCTAAGCGTCTTGCCTTGCCTAATTAACATTTAGAACGCTTCTAAATCTCTTGAGGATTTCGCGTCATCACGACAAACTATTGGTTGACGCTAAAACTGAATTTTGAAAAGATACTCTTTTCTTTATAACATTTTCAAAGAACCGATATATTCTCAAACTGTCCACTGATTACGTCAGCATCCAGTAATTATAAATCGAACATTGAACTGCATCTAAGCTGGTGGATCGTCTTTTCTACCGCTTTGTTTGGCTTGATTAATTATTCCTGGTATGAGAGACCGCGTCTACGGCTATGTCGTGTTGAATACACCGGTTCCCGTCCGATCACCGAAGTTAAGCAACATCGAGCCTGGTCAGTACTCAAATGGGTGACCATTTGGGAATACCAGGTGCTGTAAACGCAAGGACCAAGAATAGGGGTAGGGCTAACAACCCTGCCCCGTAAAAAAACACTTTGTTAAAGCAACAAGAAGTTGCTGCCCTATGCACCATCTGGGGGTGTAATGGATAAATGATGATGAGAGAACGGACTTTTCTCGTTGTCCGTTGTCGTTTGGTCATAAGCGAAGTTAACTGAAATGTCTTTATACTCTTTCCGCACAAATACAAGGCCCAAGAAGCCCTCAAGTGGTTGTATGAGGAAATCAAATGTACGGATTATTAATATATGTGGGATAGATAACGGTTGACTCTAAAAGTTAAGATTATTGCAACCTCTCGGGATTTTATCCTCCAAAGTCACGGTTTTTGAGAAGATCGATTGATTTTTACGGTTTATCAACACGTTGTGGGTTATATTAAGCCGAAAAAAAATTTGTATTTTAGGAATAATTCTTTTTCGTGAGTGACTATTATATTAATTTTTTTAATGAATAACATTGATTATTACAGCCTCATTGTTTAACCAGTAGGTGGGGGAATCAGTCGATTCATACATTTACAAGGTTATTGGTGTAGAATTGAATGCCACGAAGCCGACTGGAATTCGAATTCAGCTCTCTAATTCTTCATTCTCCGCCACTATCCATTACACTAACCATCCATCCTGAAATTTTAAAAAGATTTTCACCAATCGATTGATCTGTTCTTTACGGCTTATCAACCTGAAAAATATTTGGGATTCTAAGAATTTTATTAAGGTAATTTTTTTTTATTGTTCAGAAATGGGATAAACGAATGCCTTTCTGGTTAGTATACCACCAAGTTAAGTATGGCACATAGCTCGATGAGAGGTTGAATGATTGATATGTTTTTTTTTATTTGTTTTATTTTTTTGACGGTTTATCAATTTTTTGTGGAATATTTAAATCCGAAATATATTTAGAATTTTAAGAATACTTTTTTGTGTGCTTTTGAATATTGCATTAAAAACTTTTATTTTCGAATAACAATGATTTTATTTTACAATTCTTACTATTTATCCCATAGCTTGAGCCACGGAAAAAGATGTTTTGTTGAACTTGCTCTTTACCAATATAATATCAATCGAATGAGGATGATTCGATTCGGTTTCCTTGACATGAAACGTTCTAAATGTAAGGGTCTGAACTTGTCAACCAAAGGAATGAAGCTCGTCTGCACATATACCATGGAAATAGCTATAAACTAGTGAGAGGCAAGAAACTTTTCGTATGTGGGGAAAGGGACTGCAGGGTGGAAAATAATCACCCATAAATGTTATGAGCCCGAAAGTAATTGAGCAGGAGTAAATCTGTAAATTTCGTAAGAACGATGATTTCTATGATCCCACTTCAATTTCACTTTTTCCATGAAGCAGTGTCACTTCAGAACATGGACGATCATGGCACTCCACAATTCTCTGTCCTTTGAAGCCCTTAGTAAGTTTGTATTTTTTCTTTATCACCAAATTCCTATTTACGAAACTTGTTAGATGGGAAAGTTATACGGTACTTTTGTCTGTGCTCCTTGCCTTCCTCTATATACAGGGACCCTTAGGGCCCTATCCCGTTAAAACACCTATTCCCGTAAGATCACCTAGGTTAAACAATGGGGGTTAAATTGGCAAAGATGGACAGTAGAACGGGAACAGATTAAATATAGGGTTCAGTCTGAAATTCACAAACCTCTCGTAATTTAAAACAGAAAGATAAACAAAAAACACAACACTATAAAAATATATATTGAGTCAAAAAAAAAAAAATATATATATATATATATATATACCCACTAAAATTAAATGAGAGATTATAAAGAGATTGCCTCCATACTTTATTTATAGGAGAAACTGTAAACAATGTTTAGAAGAAACATTACCGATAATCCCTGTTAATAATGAAATTGGTCGGGTGCTCCTGCTATCCACCTAGGGGTCCTTGACAAAATCCAACGGAGAATCTGTAATGTGATTGATCCCGACTTGGCAGCTCGGATACAGTCACTTTCTCACTGGCGCAGTGTGGCTTCCCTGTGTCTCTTCTACAAATACTTTCACGGCTTCTGCTCAGATGAACTTAGCTCACTGATACCCACCATACATGAATTTCCTCGAGCAAAAGATTAGCAACTAGGTCCCACCCTTTTACTGTGAAACCAATAAAATGTAAACGCAAATTCTACCCTAAAAGCTTGTTCTCCCGCACTTCCCGCCTGTGGAATTCATTACCGTTCACTTGCTTTCCCGACAGCTACAAACTTCAAGAATTCAGATATAAAGTCAAAAGTCATCTTCTACCTCACTAAATTTCATCCTCCCTCCCTTTCTCTCTCTCTCTCTCATGCTCCTTTCTTCGTCCACTCCACTCTCATCAGTATTTTCATTCTTCTCCTACCCACTTCCTGACACCCTCTATAACCTGTCACTCTTTCTCATAACTTACTTCCTATATAACCACCTACTTAACAGTGGCAGTAAAATGCCTTGCTTAGGGCGACATGATTATATATAAAAAATTATAGATAGCCCAACAGCTACAATCTCCAATAATTTAAATGTAAAGTCAATAGTCATCTTCTACCTCACTAAATTGAATCCTCCCTCCCTTTCTCTCTCATGCTCCTTTCTTCGTCCACTCCACTCTCATCAGTATTCTCATCCTTCTCCTACCCACTTCCTGACACCCATTATAACCTGTCACTCTTTCTCATAACTTTCCTGTTCAACAGTGGCAGTAAACTGCCCTGCGTTGAGCGACACTATGATAAAAAAAAGATAGATAGATAGATAGATAGATAGATAGATAAGTGAACAGACTGAGATAGATAGATAGATAGATAGATAGATAGATAGATAGATAGATAGATAGATAGATAGATAGATAAGAACTATGATAGATAGGGATAGATAGATAGATAGATAGATAGATAGATAGAATAGATAGATAGATAGATAGATAGATAGATAGATAGATAGATAGATAGATAGATAGATAATGAATAGACTAGGGATAGATAGATAGATGGGATAGATAGATAGATAGATAGATAGATAGATAGATAGATAGATAATGAACAGAATGAGATAGATAGATAGATAGATAGATAGATAGATAGATAGATAGATAGATAGATAATGAATAGACTGAGATAGATAGATAGATAGATAGATAGATAGATAGATAATGAACAGAATGAGATAGATAGATAGATAGATAGATAGATAGATAGATAGATAGATAGATAATGAACAGACTGAGATAGATAGATAGATAGATAGATAGATAGATAGATAGATAGATAGATAGATAGATAGATAGATAAGAATAGACTGGGATAGATAGATAGATAGATAGATAGATAGATAGATAGATAGATAGATAGATAGATAGATAGATAGATAGAATAAGAAAGATAGATAGATAGATAGATAGATAGATAGATAGATAGATAGATAATGAATAGACTAGATAGATAGATAGATAGATAGATAGATAGATAGATAGATAGATAGATAGATAGATAGATAGATAGAATCTCCAAGAATTTAAATGTAAACAGTCATCCCCTATCTCACTAATCTGCATCCTCTCTCTCAGGCTCCTTTCTCTATCCACTCCACTCTCATCAGTATTCTCATCCTTCTCTTACCCACTCCCTGACACCCCCTATAACCTGTCACTCTTTCTCATAATTTCCTCATACATAACCCCCAGCAAAACAGTGGCTGTAAAATGCCTTGCTTAGAGCGATATGATTATAAAAAAAAATTCTACACATTTATATTCCAGAGAATGTAAATAAATCTAAAAGACATGCATGTGTAGCTAATCAGTATTTCATTGATTGATTGATTCGTTTTCTACGGCTTATCAGGAGACAAGAAATTATGATGTAAATATAAAGTAGGGTATCAATCTTATATTAAAAACAATATATAAATTAATCCCTCACTTTATGGCCACAGTCATTCTTCTCTTACCTACTTCCTGACACCCCCTATAACCTTTCCTTCTATGTAACCCCCTGCAAAACAGTGGCAGTAAAATGCCTTGCTTGGGGCGATATGATTATAAAAAAAAATAAGAAAGCTCTTTAATAAATAAATTAGTAAATAAAACAAATAAAGCCAGAAATTCATTACAAATTTAACTTAAAAAACTAAATAGGTTAAAGCTCCAAAATATTTATAATAAACTTATAAATTATAATTAAACGAAATTAACAGAAATCAATAAAAAAAAAACTACAAAAACATACACAAAAAAGCATTAAAAAATCAAAATAGTTAAATTACTATCAATTGATATATGGCCTTGTGCCACATATAAGCAACGCTTGGAAAATCACCTATCAATTAATATATATATATATTTAGATAGGTGTGAGTTTGTGACTCTCACACCTATCTAAATTAATATGTTAGTTCTATCACTGATATTGAGCGCGTTCAAATTAGTACCGTGCATATATAATATATAAATTGTATCATATATATAACAAATTGCACATATGTGTGTGTGTGTGTGTGTGTGTGTGTGTGTGTGTGTGTGTGTGTGTGTGTGTGCGTGCGCTCCAGAATGAGCCACAGTTAATCACAAGAACAGCACTGCAGTGGACCAGGCAAAAGAAAGAGGGGAAGACCAAGAGCGACATGGGGAGATACGGTGGGAAATGATATGAAAGCCATGCAGTACTTTTGGGGTTCATTGACTAGTCTGGCCCAAGGCAGGCAGAAGTGGAGAAGCTTTGTTGCTGCCCTACACACCATTGGGTGTAACGGATGATGAATGAAAAAATGAACGAATATATATCTGTAAATTCAGATAAAACTTAGTGGGGAAATAGCCATTTTCAACATGTCATTTTAAGGCATGAATTCTTCGACCCCTTATAAACAGAGAGTGAGGAAAAACTTTTATCCTAGAGGATAGCTTATGTAAAGGAAAGGGTTGAGATGTATTGGTTTTCATTGAGTTGGACTGGGAGAAGGAACTTAGTAGTAATTTCTCCTTGGTAGTAGCCTGATCTTTGGGTTAGTAGTGGTAGGTGGTGGGGAAGTAACTGCTTGGCCAAATTTAAAAAAATTAATTCTTATTGGGACTAATTGGGGGAATAGGATGATTATAATTATTTATACTTATTTCTATGGCGACACATACTTATTATCTCCCTTCGTATGTTTAGTAGTATATTTTGGTCTTGAAATTTTAAAATTTTAATTTTTTCTGTCAAACATAGATTACAGCTATCTTTTAAGCTATTAGGGGTCCTAGCCTTGCCTATGAGTCCCGTTCCCATTTTATATGTCGATCTAAGTTACTTTCTTTTAACTCCCAGTATTTCCTAGAAAGGGCTGTTTGGTATCTTAAACTAGGATTGGTGAAGGAGTGCTTGTGGGTATAAAGCCGTTGCTTCCAAATTCCCTCCGAATATATATATATATATATATATATATATATAATAAACATTTCAGACCTTTTACTCATGAAGTAATTAAAAAAAATTACAACTTGTTGTTAAAAAAATTACCTATTTAAGTATTATGTGGTCCCACTAGACACCTTTTTTCTTTTTCTTTTTTTTTAACCATATCACCCCGACGAGCAAGGTAATGCCACTGATGTGCAGGAAGCTACGTAAGAGTGAAAAGATTGGAAAAGAGAAAGCCGGAAACCACATCCTAAACAGGGAACAAGGGATGAGCCTCTTCACCTGTTCAATAGACGTGGGTGGAGTGTGAACCGGGCGATAGTTTAGTCTATCTACTCCAACTGAAAAAAAAGAAAAGAGTGAAAAGATTGGAAAAGAGAAAGCCGGAAACCACATCTTAAACAAGGAACAAAGGATAAGCCTTTACACATGTTCAATAGACGTGGGTGAAGTGTGAACCGGGCGATAGTTTAGTCTATCTACTCCAATTGAACAGACAAGATAATTTTCGTTAAAATTTAATTCATTACTGTTCCATTTAACTTATACTTTAGCATAAATACAAAAATGAATATTATTTTAATAAAATAAAATGACCCACATAATACTAAATTGTTGTTCTTAATACGATATAACAAAGTATACCACAATTATTGCATCATAATTCTGACTTTACTCATAGATAGTGGTAAAAAAAATCAATTGCTCAATTAAAAAAAAGAAACAACTAAAATTCAACCTCCTGATTAAAATTACTTTCCACCCTTTAAAAAATCTAAGGTCCCAATATGTATCTTACCAGACAAAATTAAAACGTGACATGTCTAGATCTAAGCCATCCTGCCCCCTTTCATAACCAAAACCTTTAAAAAAAATCTCCATGGTTATACAAGTCTAAATGTTGCTTGAACCCTTTTGACCTTTTGACACATCTAAAAGCATTTCCTCCCACTACCACTCCCTAATTATTTTAACATATCACCTGAAGAGGAACAGTTTTGTTCTCGAATATGAAAAATTTTGTGTCGTGATATTATGCTTTTATAAACAATTATAATAACAAAATTACAATATATATATATATATATATATATATATATATATATATATATATTCTAAACATATACTGTTAAATATAAGAGACAATGAATGTCTATTATGTTTCATCATGAGCCGTTCTAAACGTCGTATTTTTGCTTTAATTTCAGTTGAAAATAAAGACAAAAATTCTCCAACATTTGGATAATTCTTTATTGGTTTACTTCTAAGCTTTCGGCTCACATGAGCCATCTTCAGAGAGGTAGTTTAAACTGAAATATTATAAAATCCACCATCGCCGACGATTTTATTTTGTGTTGACATAAAACTCCGCTTGGCAACGGCAATAGTTACCAAAAATAATAAACGCAGTTCTTCAGTTTGCGATGCGGTTTTATGACGTCACACCGCGGGATAGCGCGAAATGACAACAAAACCATCTAGTCAAATGCAATGTAATATGTTATTTCCTGTTTTAAAGTTGATTTTATTGAGTGTTGGTTGTTTTGATTTGATGTGCATGGCCTCCAATATCTGCAGGTTCCTCTTACTGTGTGTATGAGTAAGGATCACCGTATTGTTGACCAAAATCTGTCTGATATTACCTACATGTTTATGTTTTTCAGAGAAATGTTGTTTAATAGTACTCTGGTCAGAAAGATGACATGTAAGTCTACGGGAGAGCGTGGTTGTAGTAATGTAGTTATGTCAACACAAAATAAAATCGTCGGTGATGGTGGATTTTATAATATTTCAGTTTAAACAACCTCTCTGAAGATGGCTCATGTGAGCCGAAAGCTTAGAAGAAAACCAATAAATAATTATCCAAATGTTGGAGAATTTTTGTCTTTATTTTCAACTGAAATTAAAGCAAAAATACGACGTTTATATTTAACAGTATATGTTTAGAAAATTACTTGCTGCCTCGATATACTATATATATATATATATATATATATATATATATATAAAGAGAGAGAGAGCGAGAGAGAGAGAGAGAGAGAGAGAAAGAGAGATTGTTTAATTACTTAGTTTTTGGTCATAATAAAATTAGACCAGTACACAGTTGTATTAAAAAGTGTTCAATACAATCTCATTGTAGAACTTTTGAATATTCTTCATTTATAAACGAGTTATTACACGGCCTAGATTTCTACCCTCTGGTGTCTTCAGGCGATGTACAATAACTGATTTAACAGGTTTCTTTTTTTTTAAGATCGCTCCTGTAACGGTGATCTTTTTAGAACGCTCAAGTAACGTGGAATTTTTGAAGGCGCAATTATAGTGAAAACAGCCAAACCTTACAACGGTGGCAAAATATGTAGACTATGTCAGGAAGAAGAGATTATGCTATTCCCATCAAAAATGAATTATTGAATGAAAGAAGAGAAAGTATAACTTAGTGTAACCATACCATAAAATACCTATTAGGTTCATACAAGCATGGATGAAAACGTTATAATTTCTTGTAGTTTTAAAAATTGCGCGTTCAAATTCCTCGTTACGCGAGCGTTAAAAAAAAATTCCTGTTATGTGAGCGTTCTTAAAAAAACACACAAAAAAACCTGTAAAATCAGTTATTGCGAGTCGCCTGAAAACACTACATGGTAGAAACCTAGGTCACGTAATAACTCGTTTAGAAATGAATAATATATATATATATATATATATATAAACTTATTTATAAATGGAACTTTGTCTGTGTGTGTGTATATGTGTGTCCGTGACCTACTGACTCCGAAATGGCTGAACCGATTTTCTTGAAAATTTACACAGTTGTACTATAAGCGTCTGCAAGATTTCTTAGCTAGGTTTTGTGTCGAGGTACCCCCGATAAATATCGAAATTGATAATCGAAAAAATCGGGTTATAGAAGGAATGGTCCGATTTTAATCAAATTTGATACACTTATAGACAAAGACATAAGAAACGACATTCAGAAGTTTCAAGATTGCAGCTCTTACAATAGTGCAGAAAATCGATTATATATATATGTATATAAAAAGCAAGAGGTTTGTGTGTGTGTGTCTGTTTATCAGTCTGTATGTCTGTATTTTTTCAGCCCTTTTATTTTAGTTTTGGCTTCAGGTTTGGCTCTAAGTAGGTATAATTGTAGTTCTTAGTCTCAGCCATGATGCCATTTACTCAGAAGACTTATTTAGCCTTCAAAATTCTGTTTACGACGAAAAGAACTTATTTGATATCGATACCAGGAAATGAAAATTTGACAAATACATTCATTTTTCTTTTAGTCTACGGTTTCGCTTGAACTGGAAACAACTATTGCTTTTTAGTCTTTCGTGCCAACGTCCAAAGAGTCTGAGCTCCAGGACCATGGATTAGTTTTGAAGCTTTCATTACACCTGAGCAACGCTGTGCTATACTGCTAATTTTTATATATAAATGCATCCTCGTAACAGTATATAGTCATCCGCATAAATATATATATATATGTGTGTGTGTGAGTGTGTGAGTGTGTGTGTGTGTCTGTGTGTGTGTGTGTATGTGTGTGTGCACTCATTTGTAGAGAAAAACGCTAAAATACAACAAGGCAAAAGTACAAATGAACATGACATTCTAGACGTAAGCACACCTGCAGAAAATCAGGAAGCACACCTGCCGTGCTCATCTACAAGGAAGCACACAAGTATATAAAAACGAAGAAATTCGAAAATATTAACAGTAAACTGAGAAAAAACCCTGATGCGTCAATGGATATTCCCGCCTACAAAACTCTGAAGTTCTAATGCTGAGGGCAACGTCAATCAGATAAATGAGAATCGTTTACTTAGAGTAATTCTATTACTTATAGTAATTATATTAATGTTCTTTCCTCATACCGAGCATTATAATGTCTGCTTGCCTTAAATACCTTTCTATCAGTAATCCACTGTTAGCAATTTGGGCTGCAAACAATCGTCCACATCGTTACTATATATATGTATTTGTAACATACAACTTGTGTTAGCACGTGCAATACCCTGTCTTCATCAGCGGCCGACCAGGGGTGATGTCACGATTTCGGTGGCTATGGCGGGGCCGCCACCCCTGGCGCCACCAGCAGCGTTTCCCACCAAGCAGGGTATGAAGATAAACTTGTTGATTGTCCCTCTTGTATATTCTCATAAAGAAGTAAATTTCACTGTAATATATATATATATATATATATATATATATATATATATATATATATATATATATATTGCAGTGAAACAGATCTGTCTGCGGATGACTATTTACGCTCTCACACCCTGATTGATCACACTGGAATAAAGATAGACTTTAAAAAAACAGTAGCTATTCTAGCATCTACGCATCGTTCATTCAGTAATGAATTAGAACATTCACAGCTATTGGTGTGTTCATACATGATATATCATGCTAAAAGTCTGACTCCTTCTACCGAGCGCCCATAGCTCTGAGGTAGAATCATCGACTGACGCCAATTCGGTCGGGTTTCAATCCTGGGTAAAAAGCAATCGGATGTCTGACAGTACTGATGAGCTGTGATACAGCGAAGCATATCTGTCTGCGGATTACGATATATATATATATATATATATATTAAAAACACACATAGAGTTGTTCCAATAAGAGAAATTAGTATAAAATAAGCGTGTGAGAAGCCGTGAACGTTTTGTTTAAAGTGTATATGTATTGTTGTTATTATACATGATATCATACATTAAGTGTCCATAATGGTATTTGTGATGCTACATGTGTTTCGAGTCTAAAGTTGACTATCTTCTGGCGAATAAACTTGCGACTTTGCGTATCCAGATGTTTTTGTTTCTGTTCGACAAGGTATCCTTTATAAAATCATTTAAATCATGGCATTTTGTGGCCTAAATATGCTCTCAGGGACCTTTCAATCACCTGATGAATATTCATGAATATTCTCAAATGTTAAAATGTTAAAATGTTGATAAATCAATGACAACCTCGCCTTTCTAAGTAAACACGTGCAACAAAATAGATTCTACATTGTTTTGATAAAGTCTCTCAGAGGAAGATACGCATCGGCTAAAAATAGTTTTTCCTCTAGTCTCTTTTTATTCATATATATATATATATATATATATATATATATATATATATATATATATACTAGCAGTATATCCCGGCGTTGCTCGGGTGTAACGAAAGCTTTAAAACTAATCCATGGTCCTGGAGCTCAGACTCTTTGGACGTTGGCACGAAAGACTAAAAAGCAATAATTGTTTCCAGTTAAAACGAAACCGTAGACTGAAAGAAAAGTGAATGGATGTAAGTCAAATTTTGATTTCCTGGTATCGATATCAAATAAGTTTTTTTTGTCGTAAACTGAATTTTGAAAGCTAAATAAGTCCTCTGAGTAAATGATATCATGGCTGAGACTAAGAACTACAATTATACATACTTAAAGCAAAACCCGAAGCTTCAACCAAAATAAAAGTGCTGAAAACTTGATTTTGCTCAGACCCGATAGGATATCGGGGTATCGATTTCCAATATGGGAGTCAAATAAATCATCTAAGGATAAATTAACCTAGGTAAGTCCAGGAAAACTTATCGTACCTATCGGGAGTAAAATTGGTGAAAATGAACCATATTGATGGCTGAATATCGGTTTTTGATCAGATTCTATAGAATATCGGTGCAATCGATTACCGATATTTGGGAAAATAAGTCATCTGAGAAGATATTCTAAAATCTGTAATTTTACCAAGTTAGAGCAAATTCTGCAGCAAGAACCACGATAAAAGGGCTGAAATCCTGATCTTGATCAGACCTGGTCGGATATCGGGGTATCGATTTCCAATATTGTGAAAGGGGAATCAGAAAAAAAGAAGCCCATGACCTGACCGGAAGCCTAAAGAATATTTGTGTGAAGTTTGGTGAGAATCGAATAAAAATTGTGAATTTGAATAAAGGACATACAGACAGACACACACACGCACAACAACATCTTTCTATATATATATATATATATATATATATTTTGTTTTTTTTTTTGTTTTTTAATCATATCAACCCAAGCAAGGCGGTGACGCCACTGATGCGCATGGGGCTACTTAAGAGTGAAATGATTGGAAAAAAGAAAGCCAGAAACCACATCCTAAACAGGGAACAAGGGATGAGCCTCTACATCTGTTCAATAGATATGGGTGGAGTGTGAACCGGGCGATATATATATATATATATATATATATATATATATATATATATATATACACGAAAAAAATCGCAAGATCGCCAAGACCTACCGCGGTTTCGCACAACGGCTCGAGCCGTTGTGCGAAACCGCGGTAGGTCTTGGCGATCTTGCGATTTTTTTCGTGTGTTTTTGCTCTGCGTAACTGCCTTTTTGTTAACACTTTTTGGTTAGTTTAGTATCGAGCTCTTTTCTTTCCTGGTGGTTCGTTCCGTTCGAGGGTTTTTTTCTTTACTGTGAAGAACCGTATGTATTGCCGGTCCTACGCAGTTTTCTTTTTTTTTCCCCCTCTTTGTCCAAAGCTCTATAGCCGAGGACAATAACGGAGTTAGATTCTGCTGGTTATTCGTGGTCTTTAAAAATTACTTGTGTAACATTTTAAGATTAGAATACGTACAGAGTCGGTTTTATTATTATTATTATTAATATATATATATATATATATATATATAAAATAAATATTTTATAATATCACTAGAAAAGTAGCCATTTTCTTTCAAACACTATACGTGCCTTATCAACTGATGATTCAATTACAAGTTTGAGGCTTTTAAAAGTTTAAATGAGTAGCTAAACCCCCTTAATTAGGGAGGCGTTGTTACAAAGACAGGTTGGGCCTGTCAAAACCATGCAATCTCTGATCTGAAGAATACAAGAACTGGCTCAAAATTCCATTTGTTATGGGCCTTAACAAAAATATTTGAATAAAACAGATATCAGCATATGTAACTGTATGTACGTGTATGTGGACACAAGCAAGTATAGGTGATAGTGCTGATATGTAGGGTTATATGGAGCCTATGATTAAGCGTATAATGAATTAATGGTCATTGATCAAAGAGGTGACCCCTCACTAACTAGTCCAGAGACACCCAATTAAGATACGGCCAAGAACTTTATATATATATATATATATATATATATATATATTGATTGATTGATTGATTGAATGATTACTGGTCATAATAAGTTTAGACCAGTTCACATTTTTTTTAATCATTTCACCCCAAGCAAGGCATTCCACTGCCACTATTGCGCTTGGGGCTACATAGAGGGAGGTAAATAGGAAGAGTGGTTAGATATAGGAAATGTCAGAAGGGGGGATAGATAGTTGAATGAGTGGGAAGAGTGTTTGAAAGAATGGAAGTTAGTTTGTTAGGAGGTGTCTGTTGACCTTACATTTAAACTCCTGGAGATTGTAGCCGTCGGGGAAGCAGTCATGTGGAAGAGAATTCCGCAGTCGGGAAGTGCGAGAAAAGAAACTGTTGGAGTAGAAGTTGCGGTTGCATTTTATCGGTTTCACTGTAAAAGGGTGGGATCTAGTTGCTAATCTAGTATCTCGTGCAAATTCAAACCTAGGGGGCACCAGTGATCTAAGTTCATTGGAGCAGAAGCCGTGAAAGTATTTATAGAAGAGACACAGGGAAGCCACGTCTCGCCGGTGAGAGAGAGACTGCAGGCGGTCTGCTAAGTCGGTATCGATCACATTACAGACCCTCCGCTGTACCTTGTCGAGAAGCCCAAGGAAAATAGCACGGGCACCCGACCAGATATGGCAACAGTATTCAATGCACCGGCGGATGGTAGATTTATAAATGTGCAGGATAGATTCAGACAGAAAAAACCTCCGGGTCCTGCACAGAGAACCGACTTTCATAGCAGCGGATTTAGCAATGGATTCGATATAGTCATTCCACTTGAGGTCCGCTGAAAGTGTGAGACCAAGGAGGCGTAGTGTTTTACTCTCTGGGAGGCAAGCCTTAAAAAGTGTTTAATACAATTATATTGTAAAACTTTTGAGTATTTTCCATTTGTGAACGGGTTATTACGCGACCTAGGTTTATTCCATGAGTGCTGTCTTCAGACGATTTGCAATAACTGATTTTACCGTTTACCATTTTTTAAGAACACTCACGTAACGGTGTTTTTTTTTTTAACGCTCACGTGGTAGGGAATTTTTGAACGTGCTATTTTTTCGATTACAAGAAGTTATATCGTTTTCATCCATTGTTGTATGAACCTAATAGGTATTTTATGATATGGTTACACTTAGTCATAATTTCCGTTCTTTCATTCAATAATTCATTTTTGTTTGGAAATAACATCGATAACTTTTCTTCCTGGCACAGTCTACATATTTTGCCACCGTTGTGAGGCTGGGCTGTTTTCACTATACTCCACGTTATGTTTGGATCATTTCCAAATATTTGGGATCAACCAAAGACACCTTTAAGACCAGGTGGTTCAGTCACAAGCCTAGATTCAAAATAGAAAACTTTAAAAATGTACACAATTGGCTAGCCACGTGTGGAAATTTCAATCTTTGGACAGCAACCTTTCTTTAAAACACGTTTCAACGAATAAAGACAAAAGAAAATTACTGCACTAGAATTTATTTTTAATCCCTTTTAAATTTGTACTCTGTTAAAATTTATTTCTCATCTTCTGTTCAAATAGTATTAACATATTATTGCGTCACCGACCATTTTTTTAATAACAAATGCAATCATCGTATTTTGCAAACGAGTGGGTTTATAAATAACAAATGACATTTTTCTAAACAGAGCTATCATCGTAATTTATAAATAATCAGTATTTCAAATAACTGACGCTATTTTCTTTTAAAAATCATCATCGTAATTTGCAGATGATTAAGTTTTTAATTAAAAATCGCCATTTTTATTTGTTAAAGAATCAAAATTTTAATTTATAGGTTTTTAATATTAATCAACTTTTTTTTTTTTCTGGCAGCTATTATCGTGATTTACAAACTATCAAGTTTTGAAATAAGAAGAACCATTTTTCAACATAATCTTCATCTTAATTTGCAGTCAATAAGCTTTTGAAATAACAAGATGTTCTTCCCGCTTAATGACCTCAGCGGGAAGACATTACGTCCTTGAAGAAATTACCGTTTTATTGTTTTCTTTCTAAAAATATGCAGTTTATAATTTACCTCCTAAGCTTTGGTCTATTTTTATAATCGTTAAATTTATGACTTTCACAAAATTTAAAATGGAAATAAAAGAGAAATTAATGGTTTTAAAATGAACAGCGCTTCGAATTTTTTTACCCACTACGTAGATAATAAGATCATGGTTTTCAATTATCGCGTTTATCACACCTGATAATTGATGCAGTTACGTATTGTGGGCGGTATAAATGAGGTATATGCGCACACTGACCTGATGACTTCAAATAGATATGCGTAATTATACGCGCATGCGCACAAATACGCTTACGTGTGTATCGTTATATAGAAATTCCTTAAAAACAATGCAAGAAAATGACTGAAAACGGTAAGAAAAATGATCAGAAGTGGAAAATTACCAAAACTAAAGAAGATGAAGGCAACGTTAAGAAAGGGAAATAGGAAAAGAGAAGGAAAAAGACAGAAACAATAAAGGAAAATACAGAAAGACAATGATGGGGGAGGGCAAAGAAAGACAGAAAGAAAGAAAGAAAGAAAGAATAATGAATATGTGCTTATTAAATAATCTGGGAGAAAAAGAAAAAGAAATAAGCAAGAAAAAAAAACAATCGATGAAAAACTAATTTAATAAAGAATGAAATAAAGTAGAAAGAAAGCAGAGAGTTCTTCGATGTGCCCTGTTCCTTTCAGGACGTAGGCGATTATGGCTCTCCACATCTATCCCTGGTGGCTCTTAGCACGTCTTCTATTGTTACACCATGCAACCCACGTTCTGCCATCTACTAGCTTAAGACCATAAATCTAGAATATAAATGTATAAAAACTAGCATGGCCACAAAATGAGGGATCAATTTATATACTGATTATAATATAGAATTCATCCCCCATTTTATACCCACATTATAATTTCTTATAAATAGTTGGCATATATCTTCTTCTATGAGCCCAGTCACTTCAGGACGTAGGCGATTATGGCTCTCCACATCTATCCCTGGTGGCTCGTAGCACGTCTTCTCCTGTTACACCATGCAACCTTCGTTCTGCCATCAACTAGCTTAAGACCATAAATCTAGAATATAAATGTATTAAAAACTAGCATGGTCATAAAATGAGGGATCAATTTATATATTGATTATAATATAGAATTCATCCCCCATTTTATACCCGCATTATAATTACTTATAAACAGTTGGCATATATCTTCTTCTATGTGCCCTGTTCTTTTCAGGGTCTAGGCGACCATGTCTCTCCACGTCTGCCTATCCCTGGTGTCTCTTAGCACGCCTTTTCCTGTTACACCATGCAACCCTCGTTCTGCCATCAACTAGCTTAAGACCATAAATCTAGAATATAAATGTATAAAAATTAGCATGGTCACAAAATGAGGGATCAATTTATATATTGGTTATAATATAGAATTGATCCACCATTTTATAACACACATTATAATTTATTTATAAACAGTTGGCATATATCTTCTTCTATGTGCCTTATCTCTTCAGGACGTAGGCGATCATAGCTCTCCACGTCTCCCTATCCCTGGTGACTCTTAGCACGCCTTCTCCTATTACACCATGCAACCCTCGTTGATTAGGTCCTTCAAATAAGTTTTCCGCTGCTTTTCCCTGTCTCTTTGTTCCTCTATCTGACCTGTTAGTATCAGGTTCTCCAAGCCCTCCTTTCTCATTGCATGTCCCAGGAACTTCAGCTGTCTTTTTCTGATGCTCAATATTAATTTCCTTTTCGTTTCCATCATTTCCAAAACCTCATCATTGCTCACATGCTCGATCCATGATATTCGCAGCATCTTTCTGTAGAACCACATTTCCGTTGCTTCAAGTCTTTCCTTCATCTTTGATGAGATTGTCCAGCATTCACTGCCATATTGAAGAACAGACATCACATAGCAATCCAGTACTCTCTTCTTTGTTTCTAGCGAAATTTCCCTGTCTCTTAATACTCTACTCAGCTCATGGCATGCATCCTTGTGCTTTTGAATCTCAGGAATATAAATGTATAGAAACTGCAGTGGCCACAAAGTGAGGGGTCAGTTTTTATATTGATTGTAATATGGAATTGATCCCCCACTTTATATCCGCGGCATCCTTCTGTAGAACCACATTTCAGCTGCTTCAAGTTTTTCCTTCATCTTTGATGATATTATCCAACATTCACTGCTATTTTGAAGAACCGACATAGAGGGTATGGGACGAATAAACGAGCAAAAACCCACTTGATTTTTTAAAGAAAGAAAGAAAGAAAGAAAGACAAACAGAAAGAAAGAAAGAAAGAAAGAAAGAAAGAAAAACAGACTAAAAGAAAGTTATAAAGAAATAAAGAAAGACAGACAGACAGACAGAAAGACAGACAGACAGAAAAAAGAAAGAGAGACAGACTGACAGAAAGAAAGAAAGAAAGAAAGAAAAAAGAAAGAAAGAAAGAAAGAAACAAACAAAGAAAGAAAGAAAGAAAGAAAGAAAGAAATACAGACAGAAAGAAAAACAAAAAGAAAGAAAGAAAGAATGATAGACAGACAGACAGACAGAAAGAAAGAAAGAAAGAAAGAAAAAGAAAGAAAGAAAGAAAGAAAGAAAGAAAGAAAGAAAGAAAGAAAGAAAGAAAGAAAGAAAGAAAGAAAGAAAGAAAGGAAACATACAGACAGAAAGAAAGAAAGAAAGAAAGACAGAAAGAATTCGAAATTTAAATCCATTGGATAGCCATTTCTACGAGGAATTCCTTGCTTCTTCAGCAACGGCACAAACCAAAACTTTTATTCAAATTCAAATGTGTTAAAAGATTTTTTACCGGTAGAAGCCCAAAAAACCCATCCATACACAGGAAAATAAAATGGGGTGGGATTTAATAATTTTTTAGAAAGTAAAAAGGGGAACGCAGACAGATAACTCTGTCTCATATTAGAAAACCTCCCTCTCCATACAAGAGCGAAGAGTTTAAAAGTTAAAATTTACCCATATATATATATATATATATATATATATATGGGCGGGCGCGGTAGTCTCTTTTTAAACATCTTTCGTTAAAAATGATCCACAAGGAAAATTTTGTTAATTTTTTATTTAATTTTCCCAGTAATCTTACATGTTTCCTTTTTGCTGGAGATAAGAAGTGTAAAAATGTTTCATAATTTTCGATTTTCAATGCGCTTTCAGCCACTTCACTGGCCATTTACTAAGATGTTATTTTTTTTCTATGTTGTTATTGTGTAATTATGTTTTGACTCTAACACAATTTTTGTGTTTTGAAAAGGGAACGTTCTTTAAAGCTATCACACGACGCGAGCGGTTAGAGAGCGTGAGAGTCTTTCTATTTTAAAAAAATCCCACTGTTAAATAATGTAAGGTTGATGGTAGGAGAAAATTGTTTGATATATAGGGCCTCTCTTATAGCGAGGTGTCTTTGATATTGTGATTTAAAAGTATTTTTTGCATATTCAACTAAAATTTGTCTTAAGGGTTATTGTAAATTATGGGTTAATAAATTTTTTAATTACACTATTATTGTTAGATAGATGGCATGTAAAACGTCTACTCAGAGAAGTGGTAGTATGGCCAATATAGGTAACTGATTTATGACAAAAACACAGTCTTGTACAGCGCATTGAAAATCATACACTACATTAGTGATTGCTAGTTTAGATTTATATATATATATATATATATATATATATATATATGTATGTGTGTGTGTGTGTGTGTGTATAGTCATCCACAGACAGATCTGTTTCACTGTATCACAGCTCATCAGTACTATTAGACATCAGATTGCTTTTCTACCTCTGAGCTATGGGCGCTCGGTAGAAGGAGGCATACTTTGTTTTAGCGATGCGTAGATGCTGGAGTAGCTACTGTTTTTTCAAAGTCTACCATTCTTCCACATTGCTCAATCAGGGTGTGAGAGTGTAAATAGTCATCCGAAGACAGATCTGTTTCGCTGTATCACAGCTCATCAGTACGGTTAGACATCCGATTGCTTTTAGCCAGGATTGAAACCAGATCAAATAAACACCATTCTACTTCTGAGCTATGGGCGCTAGGTAGAAGGAATCAGACTTCTAGTATGATATACCATGTAAACATACGCCAGTAGCTAAGAGTGTTTTAATTCATTACTGAATGAACGATGCGTAGATGCTAGAGAAGGTACTGTTTTTTCAAAGTCTACCATTCTTCTCAATCACGATGTGACAGCGTAAATAGTCATCCGGAGACAGATCTGTTTCGCTGTAGCACAGCTCATCAGTACGGTTAGACATCCGATACATATATATTCTGCAACTGGAATTGCATCGAATTCACGATACTGCCTGGAGAACTATCCATATCTTTTTGATATTTAAAGGTACAAGATTTCACGTTCGAAGAGGAGGCACAAGACCGAAAGTATGTTGAACCCAGTGAGGATCGAACTCACTATTCAGGTTTAATATGTTCTAGCGAGACAAGCCTGCTCACCATTGTACCACGTTGAGGTGCCTCTTTCGCGTTTGAAGAGACCTGTCCACTGCAATCGTAACTATCAGATATCTTTATAATGCCGCTCAAACCAATTTTACACACTTTGGGTTATTCTGCTGGGGTAGTCCATTGCTGGAGTACATGGCGTCAATGGTCATGACGATTTTAGCTGTTTCCTTATAAGGAAACTTTTAGCATTCATTGATCGAGCAGCCAATACTACTGTCGATTAAAATTTATAAAATCTTTCTCTAAAAAGAATTTTTCAGGAAAATAGATTTCCCAAGTTCAGTAGCTGTAATCACTCTTTCCAGTATTGATGGAAATTTCCTTCCTAACCTTTTATTTGAAGTAGTGTGGAACATCAACATCTTGATTAAGTCAATTATTTTCTCTTCTTAAGCCCAGTAGCTGTAATCACTCTTTCCAGTATTGATGGAAATTTCCTTCCTAACCTTTTATTTGAAGTAGTGTGGAACATCAACATCTTGATTAAGTCAATTATTTTCTCTTCTCAAGCCCAGTAGCTGTAATCACTCTTTCCAATATTGATGGAAATTTCCTTCCTAACCTTTTATTTGAAGTAGTGTGGAACATCAATATCTTGATTAAGTCAATTATTTTCTCTTCTCAAGCTCAGTAGCTGTAATCACTCTTTCCAGTATTGATGGAAATTTCCTTCCTAACCTTTTATTTGAAGTAGTGTGGAACATCAACATCTTGATTAAGTCAATTATTTTCTCTTCTTAAGCCCAGTAGCTGTAATCACTCTTTCCAGTATTGATGGAAATTTCCTTCCTAACCTTTTATTTGAAGTAGTGTGGAACATCAACATCTTGATTAAGTCAATTATTTTCTCTTCTCAAGCTCAGTAGCTGTAATCACTCTTTCCAGTATTGATGGAAATTTCCTTCCTAACCTTTTATTTGAAGTAGTGTGGAACATCAACATCTTGATTAAGTCAATTATTTTCTCTTCTCAAGCTCAGTAGCTGTAATCACTCTTTCCAGTATTGATGGAAGTTTTCTTCCTAACCTTTTATTTGAAGTAGTGTGGAATGTAAGCATCTCAATTATGGCATTGTTTTTTAATTGATTTTATCTTTATTTTAAATCATTTCACCTCCACTACATATGGTAACAGTATTCAATACCCGGATGAATGGTACATTTATAAATATGCAAGATATATTCTAACGGGATGTGCGTTGTGTTGCAGTGGATATCGGCTCGGAACGAGAAATCAGGGTAGCCGAGTTCGAATTCCAGTTAAATTCCTTGCATTCACCTACGTGCAATTACCCTTGGGAAAGGTATGAATCCGTCTCTTTCCTCTAGTTATGGGTTAAATAACAGGACAGATTGTGTTTTATAGCCTTGGCTGGCAACCAGTCTACCGCAGAAAGTAATAGCCACCTACTGCGGGATAATCTTCTGCCCAATTAGTAATGTCTCTTTCAAGACATGATCGCCCAAAGCGTGTATCACGTGTGGTACTTAACTGACTGACTGTTAGAGTTGGATATAAGCCGTCGATCAGTACATTTCGTCATCCCAGTTCACCTGAGTCAGAAAGATCCACCGCTTTTTAAACAAAGGTATTACCACTGACGATACAAGTATACACGACATGTTAAGATACCGGATAATCATGACCATTTAATCATGTCTCGAAAGAGACATGATCGCCCAAAGCGTGTATCACGTATGGCACTTAACTAGCTGAGTGAATATAATAGTTGAAAATATGATTAAGGTTTCTACTGAGCATAAAGTGGGTGATCAGTTTTATATTGTCATGAAGCAATAAACTGATCCCCCAATTATTACTACTTAATAAGATAATACATCTTTTCCCCATCTAGCTATAAGTCAAATAATAGGACAGATTGGGTTCTATAGCCTTGGTCGGCAACCAGTCTACCGCAGAAAGTAATCGCAACCTACTGCAGGATAATCTGGCCAGTCAGTCATGTCTCTTTCAAGACATGATCGCCCAAGCGTGTATCACGTATGGCACTTAACTGTATTCTAAAGAGGAAAGGCTTCTGGTCGGACACAGAGTCTAATATTTATTAGGCAGCCATAGATCTGATATATTCCTTCCATATCAGGTCGTTTATCACTCCTAATTTGATGACCGGAGAATCGTAGCAGATCTCTCCTTACGCCAATCATTAACAGTTAAATTGTGGTGGTTTGGGGGGGGGGGGTCGAATAACATGGAATACCTAAAAACCAAGCTATTATCATTTCATTCTATCTAAACAGACCTTGGATTTCCTCAAGTCAGAATGAATGTCTATTCGGACTCGATTTCACTCAAAAACCCGTTTATACGAAACCTGTGATACATTGCAAGACATTTGGGGAAATGATCGACTCATTGTTGTACACTATACTTTGTGCTATACTTTATCATTATAAGAAAGAGGACAGACCTCAAATGAAGTATTGCTGCCTTATCTGGATTCGAGCTCGCCAGTCTTCACTTTAGGCAAGCGAGACAAAATTCAAGGATGTTTAAACGGCCAGATTTCCGATTACATTTCACTCACCCAATTACCTCTTTCCGTGCAGAAATAATCTTGCAAGAGCGTCGCTTACTCTACTGCTAACTCTGTGGAAAATGTTTAATTCTTTACTTCCACCAGTTCAGACATTTACAGCTAAGCCTCTCTCAACCCAATCGTTATTTTCATGGAAAATGTTAAGATGAGTTCCATTCTTTAGTTCCATCAGTTCAGACCGTTACAGGTAAGCCTCTCTCACTCTATCGTTACTTTCATGGAAAATGTTCATCTGAGCTCCATTCTTTATTTCCACCAGTTCAGACCGTTACAGGTAAGCCTCTCTCTACTCTATCGTTATTTCCATGGAAAATGTTCAGATGAGCTCCATTCGTTATTTCCACCAGTTCAGACCGTTCGAGGTAAGCCTCTTTCTACTCTATCGTTATTTCCATGGAAAATGTTCAGATGAGCTCCATTCTTTATTTCCACCAGTTCAGACCGTTACAGGTAAGCCTCTCTCTACTCTATCGTTATTTCCATGGAAAATGTTCAGATGAGCTCCATTCTTTATTTCCACCAGTTCAGACCGTTCGAGGTAAGCCTCTCTCTACTCTATCGTTATTTCCATGGAAAATGTTCAGATGAGCTCCATTCTTTACTTCCACCAGTTCAGACCTTTACAGCTAAGAATCTCCCTACTCTATCGTTATTTCCCTGGAAAATATTCAGATGAGCTCCATTCTTTACTTCCACCAGTTCAGACCGTTACAGCTAAGCCTCTCTACACTATCGTTATTTCCATGGAAATTGTCAAGATGAGCTCCATTCTTTAGTTCCACCAGTTCAGACCGTTACAGCTAAGCCTCTCTCTACTCTATCGTTATTTCCATGGAAAATGTTCAGATGAGCTCCATTCTTTAGTTCCAACAGTTCAGACCGTTAAAGCTAAACCTCTCTCTACACTATCGTTATTTCCATGGAAATTGTTCAGATGAGCTCCATTCTTTAGTTCCACCAGTTCAGACCTTTACAGCTAAGCCTCTCTCTATTCTATCGTTATTTCCATGGAAAATGTTCAGATGAGCTCCATTCTTTATTTCAACCAGTTCAGACCGTTACAGGTAAGCCTCTCTCTACTCTATCGTTATTTCCACGGAAAATGTTCAGATGAGCTCCATTCTTTACTTCCACCAGTTCAGACCGTTACAGCTAAGCCTCTCTCTACTCTATCGTTATTTCCATGGAAAATGTTCAGATGAGCTCCATTCTTTAGTTCCACCAGTTCAGCAGCTTTACAGCTGAGCCTCTCTCTACTCTATCGTTATTTTCATGGAAAATGTTCAGAGGAGCTCCATTCTTTAGTTCCACCAGTTCAGCAGCTTTACAGCTAAGCCTCTCTCTACTCTATCGTTATTTTCATGGAAAATGTTCAGATGAGCTCCATTCTTTAGTTCCACCAGTTCAGCAGCTTTACAGCTAAGCCTCTCTCTAATCTATCGTTATTTTCATGGAAAATGTTCAGATGAGCTCCATTCTTTAGTTCCACCAGTTCAGCAGCTTTACAGCTAAGCCTCTCTCTACTCTATCGTTATTTTCATGGAAAATGTTCAGATGAGCTCCATTCTTTAGTTCCACGAGTTCAGACCTTTACATCTAAGCCTCTCACTACTCTATCGTTATTTTCATGGAAAGGTTCAGATGACCTCCATTCTTTATTTCCACCAGTTCAGACCTTTACAACTATACCTCTCACTACTCTATCGTTATTTTCATGGAAAAGGTTCAGATGAGCTCCATTCTTTACTTCTATCAGTTCAGACCTTTACAGCTAAGCCTCTCACTACTCTATCGTTATTTTCATGGAAAATGTTCAGATGAGCTCCATTCTTTAGTTCCACCAGTTCAGACCGTTACAGCTAAGCCTCTCTCTACTCTATCGTTATTTTCATGGAAAATGTACATCTGAGCTCCATTCTTTATTTCCACCAGTTCAGACTGTTACAGGTAAGCCTCTCTATACTCTATCGTTATTTCCATGGAAAATGTTCAGATGAGCTCCATTCATTACTTCCACCAGTTCAGACGGTTCGAGGTAAGCCTCTCTCTACTCTATC
Organism: Ascarosepion bandense; assembly: GCA_037127315.1. Lineage (NCBI taxonomy): Eukaryota > Metazoa > Mollusca > Cephalopoda > Sepiida > Sepiidae > Ascarosepion > Ascarosepion bandense. The sequence goes on along the minus strand of JBBBDQ010002065.1, from coordinate 210,011 downwards.
GTTATTTCCATGGAAAATGTTCAGATGAGCTCCATTCTTTACTTCCACAAGTTCAGACCTTTACAGCTAAGCCTCTTTCTACTCTATCGTTATTTCCATGGAAAAAGTTCAGATGAGCTCCAGTCTTTAGTTCCACCAGTTCAGACCTTTACAGCTAAGCCTCTCTCTACTCTATCATTATTTCCATGGAAAATGTTCAGATGAGCTCCATTCCTTAGTTCCACCAGTTCAGACCTTTAGAGCTAAGCCTCTCACTATTCTATCGTTATTTCCATGGAAAATGTTCAGATGAGCTCCATTCTTTATTTCCACCAGTTCAGACCTTTACAGCTAAGCCTCTATCTACTCTATCGTTATTTCCATGGAAAATGTTCAGATGAGCTCCATTCTTTATTTCCACCAGTTCAGACCGTTACAGCTAAGCCTCTCACTACTCTATCGTTATTTCCATGGAAAATGTTCAGATGAGCTCCATTATTTACTTCCACCAGTTCAGACTTTTACAGCTAAGCCTCTCTCTACTCTATCGTTATTTCCATGGAAAATGTTCAGATGAGCTCCATTCTTTATTTCCACCAGTTCAGACCGTTACAGCTAAGGCTCTCACTACTCTATCGTTATTTCCATGGAAAATGTTCAGATGAGCTCCATTCTTTACTTCCACCAGTTCAGACTTTTACAGCTAAGCCTCTCTCTACTCTATCGTTATTTCCATGGAAAATGTTCAGATGAGCTCCATTCTTTATTTCCACCAGTTCAGACCGTTACAGCTAAGCCTCTCACTACTCTATGGTTATTTCCATGGAAAATGTTCAGATGAGCTCCATTCTTTACTTCCACCAGTTCAGACTTTTACAGCTAAGCCTCTCTCTACTCTATCGTTATTTCCATGGAAAATGTTCAGATGAGCTCCATTCTTTATTTCCACCAGTTCAGACCGTTACAGCTAAACCTCTCACTACTCTATCGTTATTTCCATGGAAAATGTTCAGATGAGCTCCATTCTTTACTTCCACCAGTTCAGACCATTACAGCTAAGCCTCTCTCTACTCTATCGTTATTTCCATGGAAAATGTTCAGATGAGCTCCATTCTTTACTTCCACCAGTTCAGAACATTACAGCTAAGCCTCTCACTACTCTATCGTTATTTCCATGGAAAATGTTCAGATGAGCTCCATTCATTACTTCCACCAGTTCAGACTTTTACAGCTAAGCCTCTCTCTACTCTATCGTTATTTCCATGGAAAATGTTCAGATGAGCTCCATTCTTTATTTCCACCAGTTCAGACCGTTACAGCTAAACCTCTCACTACTCTATCGTTATTTCCATGGAAAATGTTCAGATGAGCTCCATTCTTTACTTCCACCAGTTCAGACTTTTACAGCTAAGCCTCTCTCTACTCTATCGTTATTTCCATGGAAAATGTTCAGATGAGCTCCATTCTTTATTTCCACCAGTTCAGACCGTTACAGCTAAACCTCTCACTACTCTATCGTTATTTCCATGGAAAATGTTCAGATGAGCTCCATTCTTTAGTTCCACCAGTTCAGACCGTTACAGCTAAGCCTCTCACTACTCTATCGTTATTTCCAAGGAAAATGTTCAGATGAGCTCCATTCTTTAGTTCCACCAGTTCAGACCTTTACAGCTAAGCCTCTCACTACTCTATCGTTATTTCCATGGATAATGTTCAGTTGAGTTCCATTCTTTACTTCCACATGTTCAGACCTTTACAGCTAAGCCTCTCACTAATATATCGTTATTTTCATGGAAAATGTTCAGATGAGCTCCATTCTTTATTTCCACCAGTTCAGAGCGTTACAGCTAAGCCTCTCATTATTCTATCGTTATTTCCATGGAAAATGTTCAGATGAGCTCCATTCTTTACTTCCACCAGTTCAGACCATTACAGCTAAGCCTCTCACTACTCTATCGTTATTTCCATGGAAAATGTTCAGATGAGCTCCATTCTTTACTTCCACCAGTTCAGACCATTACAGCTAAGCCTCTCACTACTCTATCGTTATTTCCAAGGAAAATGTTCAGATGAGCTCCATTCTTTACTTCCACCAGTTCAGACATTTACAGCTAAGCCTCTCACTAGTCTATCGTTATTTCCATGGAAAATGTTCAGATGAGCTCCATTCTTTACTTCCACCAGTTCAGACCTTTACGGCTGAGCCTCTCTCTACTCTATCGTTATTTCCATGGAAAATGTTCAGATGAGCTCCATTCTTTACTTCCACCAGTTCAGACCGTTACAGTTAAGCGTCTCACTACTCTATCGTTATTTCCATGGAAAATGTTCAGATGAGCTCCATTCTTTATTTCCACCAGTTCAGACCTTTACAGCTAAGCCTCTATCTACTCTATCGTTATTTCCATGGAAAATGTTCAGATGAGCTCCATTCTTTATTTCCACCAGTTCAGACCGTTACAGCTAAGCCTCTCACTACTCTATCGTTATTTCCATGGAAAATGTTCAGATGAGCTCCATTCTTTACTTCCACCAGTTCAGACTTTTACAGCTAAGCCTCTCTCTACTCTATCGTTATTTCCATGGAAAATGTTCAGATGAGCTCCATTCTTTATTTCCACCAGTTCAGACCGTTACAGCTAAGCCTCTCACTACTCTATCGTTATTTCCATGGAAAATGTTCAGATGAGCTCCATTCTTTACTTCCACCAGTTCAGACTTTTACAGCTAAGCCTCTCTCTACTCTATCGTTATTTCCATGGAAAATGTTCAGATGAGCACCATTCTTTACTTCCACCAGTTCAGACAGTTACTGCTAAGCCTCTCACTATTCTATGGTTATTTCCATGGAAAATGTTCAGATGAGCTCCATTCTTTACTTCCACCAGTTCAGACTTTTACAGCTAAGCCTCTCTCTACTCTATCGTTATTTCCATGGAAAATGTTCAGATGAGCTCCATTCTTTATTTCCACCAGTTCAGACCGTTACAGCTAAACCTCTCACTACTCTATCGTTATTTCCATGGAAAATGTTCAGATGAGCTCCATTCTTTACTTCCACCAGTTCAGACCATTACAGCTAAGCCTCTCTCTACTCTATCGTTATTTCCATGGAAAATGTTCAGATGAGCTCCATTCTTTACTTCCACCAGTTCAGAACATTACAGCTAAGCCTCTCACTACTCTATCGTTATTTCCATGGAAAATGTTCAGATGAGCTCCATTCATTACTTCCACCAGTTCAGACTTTTACAGCTAAGCCTCTCTCTACTCTATCGTTATTTCCATGGAAAATGTTCAGATGAGCTCCATTCTTTATTTCCACCAGTTCAGACCGTTACAGCTAAACCTCTCACTACTCTATCGTTATTTCCATGGAAAATGTTCAGATGAGCTCCATTCTTTACTTCCACCAGTTCAGACTTTTACAGCTAAGCCTCTCTCTACTCTATCGTTATTTCCATGGAAAATGTTCAGATGAGCTCCATTCTTTATTTCCACCAGTTCAGACCGTTACAGCTAAACCTCTCACTACTCTATCGTTATTTCCATGGAAAATGTTCAGATGAGCTCCATTCTTTAGTTCCACCAGTTCAGACCGTTACAGCTAAGCCTCTCACTATTCTATCGTTATTTCCAAGGAAAATGTTCAGATGAGCTCCATTCTTTAGTTCCACCAGTTCAGACCTTTACAGCTAAGACTCTCACTACTCTATCGTTATTTCCATGGATAATGTTCAGTTGAGTTCCATTCTTTACTTCCACATGTTCAGACCTTTACAGCTAAGCCTCTCACTAATCTATCGTTATTTTCATGGAAAATGTTCAGATGAGCTCCATTCTTTATTTCCACCAGTTCAGAGCGTTACAGCTAAGCCTCTCATTATTCTATCGTTATTTCCATGGAAAATGTTCAGATGAGCTCCATTCTTTACTTCCACCAGTTCAGACCATTACAGCTAAGCCTCTCACTACTCTATCGTTATTTCCATGGAAAATGTTCAGATGAGCTCCATTCTTTACTTCCACCAGTTCAGACCATTACAGCTAAGCCTCTCACTACTCTATCGTTATTTCCAAGGAAAATGTTCAGATGAGCTCCATTCTTTACTTCCACCAGTTCAGACATTTACAGCTAAGCCTCTCACTAGTCTATCGTTATTTCCATGGAAAATGTTCAGATGAGCTCCATTCTTTACTTCCACCAGTTCAGACCTTTACGGCTGAGCCTCTCTCTACTCTATCGTTATTTCCATGGAAAATGTTCAGATCAGCTCCATTCTTTACTTCCACCAGTTCAGACCGTTACAGTTAAGCGTCTCACTACTCTATCGTTATTTCCATGGAAAATGTTCAGATGAGCTCCATTCTTGATTTCCACCAGTTCAGACCTTTACAGCTAAGCCTCTCCCTACTCTATCGTTGTTTCCATGGAAAATGTTCAGATGAGCTCCATTCTTTATTTCCACCAGTTCAGACCTTTACAGCTAAGCCTCTCACTACTCTATCGTTATTTCCATGGATAATGTTCAGTTGAGTTCCATTCTTTATTTCCACATGTTCAGACATTTACAGCTAAGCCTCTCACTAGTCTATCGTTATTTCCATGGAAAATGTTCAGATGAGCTCCATTCTTTATGTCCAACAGTTCAGACCTTTACAGCTGAGCCTCTCTCTACTCTATCGTTATTTCCATAGAAAATGTTCAGATGAGCTCCATTCTTTAGTTCCACCAGTTCAGACCTTTACAGCTAAGGCTCTCTCTACTCTATCGTTATTTCCATGGAAAATGTTCAGATGAGCTCCATTCTTTACTTCCACCAGTTCAGACCTTTACAGCTAAGCCTCTCACTACTCTATCGTTATTTCCATGGAAAATGTTCAGATGAGCTCCATTCTTTAGTTCCACCAGTTCAGAACTTTACAGCTGAGCCTCTCTCTACTCTATCGTTATTTCCATGGAAAATGTTCAGATGAGCTCCATTCTTTACTTCCAGGTGTTCAGACCTTTTCAGCTAAGCCTCTCACTACTCTATCGTTATTTTCATGGAAAATATTCAGATGAGCTCCATTCTTTATTTCCACCAGTTCAGACCTATACAGCTGAGCCTCTCTCTACTCTATCGTTATTTCCATGGAAAATGTTCAGATGAGCTCAATTATTTACTTCCACCAGTTCAGACCGTTACAGCTAAGCCTCTCACTACTCTATCGTTATTTCCATGGAAAATATTCCGATGAGATCCATTCTTTATTTCCACCAGTTCAGACCTTTACAGCTGAGCCTCTCTCTACTCTATCGTTATTTCCATGGAAAATGTTCAGTTGAGCTCCATTCTTTATTTCCACGAGTTCAGACCTTTACAGCTAAGCCTCTCACTACTCTATCGTTATTTTCATGGAAAATGTTCAGATGAGCTCCATTCTTTAGTTCCACAAGTTCAGACCTTTACAGCTAAGCCTCTCTCTACTCTATCGTTATTTCCATGGAAAATGTTCAGATGAGCTCCATTCTTTAGTTCCACAAGTTCAGACCTTTACAGCTAAACCTCTCACTACTCTATCGTTATTTCCATGGAAAATGTTCAGATGAGCTCCATTCTTAATTCCACCATTTCAGACCTTTACAGCTAAGCCTCTCTCTACTCTATCGTTATTTCCATGGAAAATGTTCAGATGAGTTCCATTCTTTAGTTCCACCAGTTCAGACCTTTACAGCTAAGCCTCTCTCTACTCTATCGTTATTTCCATGGTAAATGTTCAGATGAGTTCCATTCTTTAGTTCCACCAGTTCAGATCTTTACAGCTAAGCCTCTCTCTACTTTAACGTTATTTTCATGGAAAATGTTCAGATGAGCTCCATTCTTTAGTTCCACCAGTTCAGACCGTTACAGCTAAGCCTCTCTCTACTTTATCGTTATTTTCATGGAAAATGTTCAGATGAGCTCCATTCTTTACTTCCACCACTTCAGACCTTTACAGCTAAGCCTCTCTCTACTTTATCGTTATTTTCATGGAAAATGTTCAGATGAGCTCCATTCTTTACTTCCACCAGTTCAGACCGTTACAGCTAAGCCTCTCTCTATTTTATCGTTATTTTCATGGAAAATGTTCAGATGAGCTCCATTCTTTAGTTCCACCAGTTCAGACCTTTACAGCTAAGCCTCTCTCTACTTTATCGTTATTTCCATGGAAAATGTTCAGATGAGCTCCAGTCTTTAGTTCCACCAGTTCAGACCTTTACAGCTAAGCCTCTCGCTACTCTATCGTTATTTGCCTGGAAAATGTTCAGATGAGCTCCATTCTTTATTTCCATCAGTTCAGACCGTTACAGCTAAGCCTCTCTGTACTCTATCGTTATTTCCATGGAAAATATTCAATTGAGGTCCATTCTTTATTTCCACCAGTTCAGACATTTACATCTAACCCTCTTTCTACGCTATCGTTATTTCCATGGAAAATGTTCAGAGGAGCTCCATTCTTTATTTCCACCAGTTCAGACCTTTACAGCTAAGCCTCTCACTACACTATCGTTATTTTCATGGAAAATGTTCAGATGAGCTCCAGTCTTTAGTTCACCAGTTCAGATCTTTACAGCTAAGCCTCTCTCTACTCTATCGTTATTTCCATGGAAAATGTTCAGATGAGCTCCATTCTTTACTTCCAGGTGTTCAGACCTTTACAGCTGAGCCTCTCTCTACTCTATCGTTATTTCCCTGGAAAATATTCAGATGTGCTCCATTCTTTAGTTCCACCAGTTCAGACCGTTACAGCTAAGCCTCTCTGTACTCTATCGTTATTTCCATGGAAAATATTCAATTGAGGTCCATTCTTTATTTCCACCAGTTCAGACATTTACATCTAACCCTCTTTCTACGCTATCGTTATTTCCATGGAAAATGTTCAGATGAGCTCCATTCTTTATTTCCACCAGTTCAGACCTTTACAGCTAAGCCTCTCACTGCTCTATCGTTATTTTCATGGAAAATGTTCAGATGTGCTCCATTTTTTAGTTCCACCAGTTCAGACCTTTACAGCTAAGCCTCTCTCTACTCTATCGTTATTTCCATGGAAAATGTTCATATGAGCTACATTCTTTAGTTCCACCAGTTCAGACCTTTACAGCTGAGCCTCTCTCTACTCTATCGTTATTTCCATGGAAAATGTTCAGATGAGCTCCATTTTTTACTTCCACCAGTTCAGACCGTTACAGCTAAGCCTCTCACTACTCTATCGTTATTTCCACGGAAATGTTCAGATGATCTCCATTCTTTATTTCCACCAGTTCAGACCTTTACGCCTGAGCCTCTCTCTACTCTATCGTTATTTCCATGGAAAATGTTCAGATGAGCTCCATTCTTTAGTTCCACAAGTTCAGACCTTTACAGCTAAGCCTCTCACTACTCTATCGTTATTTCCATGGATAATGTTCAGTTGAATTCCATTCTTTACTTCCACAAGTTCAGACCTTTACAGCTAAGCCTCTCACTACTCTATCGTTATTTCCATGGAAAATGTTCAGATGAGCTCCATTCTTTATTTCCACCACTTCCGACCTTTACAGCTAAGCCTCTCACTATTCTATCGTTATTTCCATGGAAAATGTTCAGATGAGCTCCATTCTTTATTTCCACCAGTTCAGACCGTTACAGCTAAGCCTCTCTCTACTCTATCGTTATTTCCATGCAAAATGTTCAGATGAGCTCCATTCTTTATTTCCACCAGTTCAGACCGTTACATTTAAGCCTCTCACTACTCTATCGTTATTTCCATGGAAAATGTTCAGATGAGCTCCATTCTTTACTTCCAACAGTTCAGACCTTTACAGCTAAGCCTCTCACTACTCTATCGTTATTTCCATGGAAAATGTTCAGATGAGCTCCATTCTTTATTTCCACCAGTTCAGACCGTTACAGCTAAGCCTCTCACTACTCTATCGTTATTTCCATGGAAAATGTTCAGAGGAGCTCCATTCATTACTTCCACCAGTTCAGACCTTTACAGCTAAGCCTCTCACTACTCTATCGTTTTTTCCATGGAAAATGTTCAGATGAGCTCCATTCTTTATTTCCAACAGTTCAGACCGATACAGCTAAGCCTCTCACTACTCTATCGTTATTTCCATGGAAAATGTTCAGATGAGCACCATTCTTTACTTCCACCAGTTCAGACCTTTACGCCTGAGCCTCTCTCTACTCTATCGTTATTTGCCTGGAAAATGTTCAGATGAGCTCCATTCTTTATTTCCACCAGTTCAGACCGTTACAGCTAAGCCTCTCACTACTCTATCGTTATTTCCATGGAAAATGTTCAGATGAGCTCCATTCTTTATTTCCACCAGTTCAGACCTTTACAGCTAAGCCTCTCGCTACTCTATCCTTATTTCCATGGATAATGTTCAGTTGAGTTCGATTCTTTATTTCCACATTTTCAGACCTTTACAGCTAAGCCTCTCACTACTCTATCGTTATTTCCATGGAAAATGTTCAGATGAGCACCATTCTTTACTTCCACCAGTTCAGACCTTTACGCCTGAGCCTCTCTCTACTCTATCGTTATTTGCCTGGAAAATGTTCAGATGAGCTCCATTCTTTATTTCCACCAGTTCAGACCGTTACAGCTAAGCCTCTCACTACTCTATCGTTATTTCCATGGAAAAAGTTCAGATGAGCTCCATTCTTTATTTCCACCAGTTCAGACCGTTACAGCTAAGCCTCTCACTACTCTATCGTTATTTCCACGGAAATGTTCAGAAGAGCTCCATTCTTTAGTTCCACCAGTTCAGACCTTTACAGATAAGCCTCTAACTACTCTATCGTTATTTCCACGGAAAATGTTCAGATGTGCTCCATTCTTTATTTCCACCACTTCAGACCTTTACAGCTAAGCCTCTCACAACTCTATCGTTATTTCCATGGAAAATGTTCAGATGAGCTCCATTCTTTATTTCCAACAGTTCAGACCTTTACAGCTAAGCCTCTCACTACTCTATCGTTATTTCCATGGAAAATGTTCAGATGAGCTCCATTCTTTATTTCCACCAGTTCAGACCGTTACAGCTAAGCCTCTCTCTACTCTATCGTTATTTCCATGGAAAATGTTACGATGAGCTCCATTCTTTATTTCCACCATTACAGACCTTTACAGCTAAGCCTCTCACTACTCTATCGTTATTTCCATGGAAAATGTTCAGAGGAGCTCCATTCTTTACTTCCACCAGTTCAGACCTTTACAGCTGAGCCTCTCTCTACTCTATCGTTATTTCCATGGAAAATGTTCAGATGAGCTCCATTCTTTAGTTCCACCAGTTCAGACCTTTACAGCTGAGCCTCTCTCTACTCTATCGTTATTTCCATGGAAAATGTTCAGATGAGCTCCATTCTTTACTTCCACCAGTTCAGAACTTTACAGCTAAGCCTCTCGCTACTTTATCGTTATTTCCATGGAAAATGTTCAGATGAGCTCCATTCTTTATTTCCACCAGTTCAGACCTTTACAGCTGAGCCTCTCTCTACTCTATCGTTATTTCCATGGAAAATGTTCAGATGAGCTCCATTCTTTATTTCCACAACTTCAGACCTTTACAGCGAAGCCTCTCACTACTCTATCGATATTTCCATGGAAAATGTTCAGATGAGCTCCATTCCTTATATCCACCAGTTCAGACCTTTACAGCTGAGCCTCTATCTACTCTATCGTTATTTCCATGGAAAATGTTCAGATGAGCTCCATTCTTTACTTCCACCAGTTCAGACCTTTACAGCTAATCCTCTCACTACTCTATCGTTATTTCCATGGAAAATGTTCAGATGAGCACCATTCTTTATTTCCAACAATTCAGACCTTTACAGCAGAGCCTCTCTCTACTCTATCGTTATTTCCATGGAAAATGTTCAGATGAGCTCCATTCTTTACTTCCCCCAGTTCAGACCGTTACAGCTAAGCCTCTCACTAATCTATCCTTATTTCCATGGAAAAAGTTCCGATGAGCTCCATTCTTTATTTCCACCAGTTCAGACCTTTACAGCTGAGCCTCTCTCTACTCTATCGTTATTTCCATGGAAAATGTTCAGATGAGCTCCATTCTTTACTTCCACCAGTTCAGACTTTTACAGCTAAGCCTCTATCTACTCTATCGTTATTTCCATGGAAAATGTTCAGATGAGCTCCATTCTTTAGTTCCACCAGTTCAGACATTTACAGCTACGCCTGTCTCTACTTTATCGTTATTTTCATGGAAAATGTTCAGATGAGCTCCATTCTTTAGTTCCGCCAGTTCAGACCTTTACAGCTAAGCCTCTCTCTACTCTATCGTTATTTCCATGGAAAATGTTCAGATGAGCTCCATTCTTTACTTCCACCAGTTCAGACCTTTACAGCTAAGCCTCTCACTACTCTATCGTTATTTCCATGGAAAATGTTCAGATGAGCACCATTCTTTATTTCCAACAATTCAGAACTTTACAGCAGAGCCTCTCTCTACTCTATCGTTATTTCCATGGAAAATGTTCAGATGAGCTCCATTCTTTACTTCCACCAGTTCAGACCGTTACAGCTAAGCCTCTCACTAATCTATCCTTATTTCCATGGAAAAAGTTCCGATGAGCTCCATTCTTTATTTCCACCAGTTCAGACCTTTACAGCTGAGCCTCTCTCTACTCTATCGTTATTTCCATGGAAAATGTTCAGATGAGCTCCATTCTTTACTTCCACCAGTTCAGACTTTTACAGCTAAGCCTCTATCTACTCTATCGTTATTTCTATGGAAAATGTTCAGATGAGCTCCATTCTTTAGTTCCACCAGTTCAGACATTTACAGCTACGCCTGTCTCTACTTTATCGTTATTTTCATGGAAAAGGTTCAGATGAGCTCCATTCTTTAGTTCCACCAGTTCAGACCTTTACAGCTAAGCCTCTCTCTACTTTATCGTTATTTCCATGGAAAATGTTCAGATGAGCTCCATTCTTTAGTTCCACCAGTTCAGACCTTTACAGCTAAGCCTCTCTCTACTCTATCGTTATTTCCATGGAAAATGTTCAGATGAGTTTCATTCTTTAGTTCCACCAGTTCAGATCTTTACAGCTAAGACTCTCTCTACTTTATCTTTATTTTCATGGAAAACGTTCAGATGAGCTCCAGTCTTTAGTTCCACCAGTTCAGACCTTTACAGCTAAGCCTCTCTCTACTCTATCATTATTTCCATGGAAAATATTCAGATGAGCTCCATTTTTTAGTTCCACCAGTTCAGACCTTTACAGCTAAGCCTCTCTCTACTTTATCGTTATTTTCATGGAAAATGTTCAGATGAGCTCCATTCTTTACTTCCACCAGTTCAGACCGTTACAGCTAAGCCTCTCTCTATTTTATCGTTATTTTCATGGAAAATGTTCAGATGAGCTCCATTCTTTACTTACACCAGTTCAGACAGTTACAGCTAAGCCTCTCTCTACTTTATCGTTATTTTCATGGAAAATGTTCAGATGAGCTCCATTCTTTAGTTCCACCAGTTCAGAACTTTACAGCTAAGCCTCTCTCTACTTTATCGTTATTTCCATGGAAAATGTTCATATGAGCTCTAGTCTTTAGTTCCACCAGATCAGACCTTTACAGCTAAGCCTCTCACTACTCTATCGTTATTTCCCTGGAAAATATTCAGATGATCTCCATTCTTTAGTTCCACCAGTTCAGACCGTTACAGCTAAGCCTCTCTCTACACTATCGTTATTTCCATGGAAATTGTTCAGATGAGCTCCATTCTTTAGTTCCACCAGTTCAGACAGTTACAGCTAAGCCTCTCTCTACTCTATCGTTAATTCCATGGAAAATATTCAGATGATCACCATTCTTTAGTTCCACCAGGTCAGACCGTTACAGCTAAGCCTCTCTCTACTCTATCGTTCATTCCATGGAAAATGTTCAGATGAGCTCCATTCTTTACTTCCACCAGTTCAGACCTTTACGGCTGAGCCTCTCTCTACTCTATCGTTATTTCCATGGAAAATGTTCAGATCAGCTCCATTCTTTACTTCCACCAGTTCAGACCGTTACAGTTAAGCGTCTCACTACTCTATCGTTATTTCCATGGAAAATGTTCAGATGAGCTCCATTCTTGATTTCCACCAGTTCAGACCTTTACAGCTAAGCCTCTCCCTACTCTATCGTTATTTCCATGGAAAATGTTCAGATGAGCTCCATTCTTTATTTCCACCAGTTCAGACCTTTACAGCTAAGCCTCTCACTACTCTATCGTTATTTCCATGGATAATGTTCAGTTGAGTTCCATTCTTTATTTCCACATGTTCAGACATTTACAGCTAAGCCTCTCACTAGTCTATCGTTATTTCCATGGAAAATGTTCAGATGAGCTCCATTCTTTATGTCCAACAGTTCAGACCTTTACAGCTGAGCCTCTCTCTACACTATCGTTATTTCCATAGAAAATGTTCAGATGAGCTCCATTCTTTAGTTCCACCAGTTCAGACCTTTACAGCTAAGGCTCTCTCTACTCTATCGTTATTTCCATGGAAAATGTTCAGATGAGCTCCATTCTTTACTTCCACCAGTTCAGACCTTTACAGCTAAGCCTCTCACTACTCTATCGTTATTTCCATGGAAAATGTTCAGATGAGCTCCATTCTTTAGTTCCACCAGTTCAGAACTTTACAGCTGAGCCTCTCTCTACTCTATCGTTATTTCCATGGAAAATGTTCAGATGAGCTCCATTCTTTACTTCCAGGTGTTCAGACCTTTTCAGCTAAGCCTCTCACTACTCTATCGTTATTTTCATGGAAAATATTCAGATGAGGTCCATTCTTTATTTCCACCAGTTCAGACCTATACAGCTGAGCCTCTCTCTACTCTATCGTTATTTCCATGGAAAATGTTCAGATGAGCTCAATTATTTACTTCCACCAGTTCAGACCGTTACAGCTAAGCCTCTCACTACTCTATCGTTATTTCCATGGAAAATATTCCGATGAGATCCATTCTTTATTTCCACCAGTTCAGACCTTTACAGCTGAGCCTCTCTCTACTCTATCGTTATTTCCATGGAAAATGTTCAGTTGAGCTCCATTCTTTATTTCCACGAGTTCAGACCTTTACAGCTAAGCCTCTCACTACTCTATCGTTATTTTCATGGAAAATGTTCAGATGAGCTCCATTCTTTAGTTCCACAAGTTCAGACCTTTACAGCTAAGCCTCTCTCTACTCTATCGTTATTTCCATGGAAAATGTTCAGATGAGCTCCATTCTTTAGTTCCACAAGTTCAGACCTTTACAGCTAAACCTCTCACTACTCTATCGTTATTTCCATGGAAAATGTTCAGATGAGCTCCATTCTTAATTCCACCATTTCAGACCTTTACAGCTAAGCCTCTCTCTACTCTATCGTTATTTCCATGGAAAATGTTCAGATGAGTTCCATTCTTTAGTTCCACCAGTTCAGACCTTTACAGCTAAGCCTCTCTCTACTCTATCGTTATTTCCATGGTAAATGTTCAGATGAGTTCCATTCTTTAGTTCCACCAGTTCAGATCTTTACAGCTAAGCCTCTCTCTACTTTAACGTTATTTTCATGGAAAATGTTCAGATGAGCTCCATTCTTTAGTTCCACCAGTTCAGACCGTTACAGCTAAGCCTCTCTCTACTTTATCGTTATTTTCATGGAAAATGTTCAGATGAGCTCCATTCTTTACTTCCACCACTTCAGACCTTTACAGCTAAGCCTCTCTCTACTTTATCGTTATTTTCATGGAAAATGTTCAGATGAGCTCCATTCTTTACTTCCACCAGTTCAGACCGTTACAGCTAAGCCTGTCTCTATTTTATCGTTATTTTCATGGAAAATGTTCAGATGAGCTCCATTCTTTAGTTCCACCAGTTCAGACCTTTACAGCTAAGCCTCTCTCTACTTTATCGTTATTTCCATGGAAAATGTTCAGATGAGCTCCAGTCTTTAGTTCCACCAGTTCAGACCTTTACAGCTAAGCCTCTCGCTACTCTATCGTTATTTGCCTGGAAAATGTTCAGATGAGCTCCATTCTTTATTTCCATCAGTTCAGACCGTTACAGCTAAGCCTCTCTGTACTCTATCGTTATTTCCATGGAAAATATTCAATTGAGGTCCATTCTTTATTTCCACCAGTTCAGACATTTACATCTAACCCTCTTTCTACGCTATCGTTATTTCCATGGAAAATGTTCAGAGGAGCTCCATTCTTTATTTCCACCAGTTCAGACCTTTACAGCTAAGCCTCTCACTACACTATCGTTATTTTCATGGAAAATGTTCAGATGAGCTCCAGTCTTTAGTTCACCAGTTCAGATCTTTACAGCTAAGCCTCTCTCTACTCTATCGTTATTTCCATGGAAAATGTTCAGATGAGCTCCATTCTTTACTTCCAGGTGTTCAGACCTTTACAGCTGAGCCTCTCTCTACTCTATCGTTATTTCCCTGGAAAATATTCAGATGTGCTCCATTCTTTAGTTCCACCAGTTCAGACCGTTACAGCTAAGCCTCTCTGTACTCTATCGTTATTTCCATGGAAAATATTCAATTGAGGTCCATTCTTTATTTCCACCAGTTCAGACATTTACATCTAACCCTCTTTCTACGCTATCGTTATTTCCATGGAAAATGTTCAGATGAGCTCCATTCTTTATTTCCACCAGTTCAGACCTTTACAGCTAAGCCTCTCACTGCTCTATCGTTATTTTCATGGAAAATGTTCAGATGTGCTCCATTTTTTAGTTCCACCAGTTCAGACCTTTACAGCTAAGCCTCTCTCTACTCTATCGTTATTTCCATGGAAAATGTTCATATGAGCTACATTCTTTAGTTCCACCAGTTCAGACCTTTACAGCTGAGCCTCTCTCTACTCTATCGTTATTTCCATGGAAAATGTTCAGATGAGCTCCATTTTTTACTTCCACCAGTTCAGACCGTTACAGCTAAGCCTCTCACTACTCTATCGTTATTTCCACGGAAATGTTCAGATGATCTCCATTCTTTATTTCCACCAGTTCAGACCTTTACGCCTGAGCCTCTCTCTACTCTATCGTTATTTCCATGGAAAATGTTCAGATGAGCTCCATTCTTTAGTTCCACAAGTTCAGACCTTTACAGCTAAGCCTCTCACTACTCTATCGTTATTTCCATGGATAATGTTCAGTTGAATTCCATTCTTTACTTCCACAAGTTCAGACCTTTACAGCTAAGCCTCTCACTACTCTATCGTTATTTCCATGGAAAATGTTCAGATGAGCTCCATTCTTTATTTCCACCACTTCCGACCTTTACAGCTAAGCCTCTCACTATTCTATCGTTATTTCCATGGAAAATGTTCAGATGAGCTCCATTCTTTATTTCCACCAGTTCAGACCGTTACAGCTAAGCCTCTCTCTACTCTATCGTTATTTCCATGCAAAATGTTCAGATGAGCTCCATTCTTTATTTCCACCAGTTCAGACCGTTACATTTAAGCCTCTCACTACTCTATCGTTATTTCCATGGAAAATGTTCAGATGAGCTCCATTCTTTACTTCCAACAGTTCAGACCTTTACAGCTAAGCCTCTCACTACTCTATCGTTATTTCCATGGAAAATGTTCAGATGAGCTCCATTCTTTATTTCCACCAGTTCAGACCGTTGCAGCTAAGCCTCTCACTACTCTATCGTTATTTCCATGGAAAATGTTCAGAGGAGCTCCATTCATTACTTCCACCAGTTCAGACCTTTACAGCTAAGCCTCTCACTACTCTATCGTTTTTTCCATGGAAAATGTTCAGATGAGCTCCATTCTTTATTTCCAACAGTTCAGACCGATACAGCTAAGCCTCTCACTACTCTATCGTTATTTCCATGGAAAATGTTCAGATGAGCACCATTCTTTACTTCCACCAGTTCAGACCTTTACGCCTGAGCCTCTCTCTACTCTATCGTTATTTGCCTGGAAAATGTTCAGATGAGCTCCATTCTTTATTTCCACCAGTTCAGACCGTTACAGCTAAGCCTCTCACTACTCTATCGTTATTTCCATGGAAAATGTTCAGATGAGCTCCATTCTTTATTTCCACCAGTTCAGACCTTTACAGCTAAGCCTCTCGCTACTCTATCCTTATTTCCATGGATAATGTTCAGTTGAGTTCGATTCTTTATTTCCACATTTTCAGACCTTTACAGCTAAGCCTCTCACTACTCTATCGTTATTTCCATGGAAAATGTTCAGATGAGCACCATTCTTTACTTCCACCAGTTCAGACCTTTACGCCTGAGCCTCTCTCTACTCTATCGTTATTTGCCTGGAAAATGTTCAGATGATCTCCATTCTTTATTTCCACCAGTTCAGACCGTTACAGCTAAGCCTCTCACTACTCTATCGTTATTTCCATGGAAAAAGTTCAGATGAGCTCCATTCTTTATTTCCACCAGTTCAGACCGTTACAGCTAAGCCTCTCATTACTCTATCGTTATTTCCACGGAAATGTTCAGAAGAGCTCCATTCTTTAGTTCCACCAGTTCAGACCTTTACAGATAAGCCTCTAACTACTCTATCGTTATTTCCACGGAAAATGTTCAGATGTGCTCCATTCTTTATTTCCACCACTTCAGACCTTTACAGCTAAGCCTCTCACAACTCTATCGTTATTTCCATGGAAAATGTTCAGATGAGCTCCATTCTTTATTTCCAACAGTTCAGACCTTTACAGCTAAGCCTCTCACTACTCTATCGTTATTTCCATGGAAAATGTTCAGATGAGCTCCATTCTTTATTTCCACCAGTTCAGACCGTTACAGCTAAGCCTCTCTCTACTCTATCGTTATTTCCATGGAAAATGTTACGATGAGCTCCATTCTTTATTTCCACCATTACAGACCTTTACAGCTAAGCCTCTCACTACTCTATCGTTATTTCCATGGAAAATGTTCAGAGGAGCTCCATTCTTTACTTCCACCAGTTCAGACCTTTACAGCTGAGCCTCTCTCTACTCTATCGTTATTTCCATGGAAAATGTTCAGATGAGCTCCATTCTTTAGTTCCACCAGTTCAGACCTTTACAGCTGAGCCTCTCTCTACTCTATCGTTATTTCCATGGAAAATGTTCAGATGAGCTCCATTCTTTACTTCCACCAGTTCAGAACTTTACAGCTAAGCCTCTCGCTACTTTATCGTTATTTCCATGGAAAATGTTCAGATGAGCTCCATTCTTTATTTCCACCAGTTCAGACCTTTACAGCTGAGCCTCTCTCTACTCTATCGTTATTTCCATGGAAAATGTTCAGATGAGCTCCATTCTTTATTTCCACAACTTCAGACCTTTACAGCGAAGCCTCTCACTACTCTATCGATATTTCCATGGAAAATGTTCAGATGAGCTCCATTCCTTATATCCACCAGTTCAGACCTTTACAGCTGAGCCTCTATCTACTCTATCGTTATTTCCATGGAAAATGTTCAGATGAGCTCCATTCTTTACTTCCACCAGTTCAGACCTTTACAGCTAATCCTCACTACTCTATCGTTATTTCCATGGAAAATGTTCAGATGAGCACCATTCTTTATTTCCAACAATTCAGACCTTTACAGCAGAGCCTCTCTCTACTCTATCGTTATTTCCATGGAAAATGTTCAGATGAGCTCCATTCTTTACTTCCCCCAGTTCAGACCGTTACAGCTAAGCCTCTCACTAATCTATACTTATTTCCATGGAAAAAGTTCCGATGAGCTCCATTCTTTATTTCCACCAGTTCAGACCTTTACAGCTGAGCCTCTCTCTACTCTATCGTTATTTCCATGGAAAATGTTCAGATGAGCTCCATTCTTTACTTCCACCAGTTCAGACTTTTACAGCTAAGCCTCTATCTACTCTATCGTTATTTCCATGGAAAATGTTCAGATGAGCTCCATTCTTTAGTTCCACCAGTTCAGACATTTACAGCTACGCCTGTCTCTACTTTATCGTTATTTTCATGGAAAATGTTCAGATGAGCTCCATTCTTTAGTTCCGCCAGTTCAGACCTTTACAGCTAAGCCTCTCTCTACTCTATCGTTATTTCCATGGAAAATGTTCAGATGAGCTCCATTCTTTACTTCCACCAGTTCAGACCTTTACAGCTAAGCCTCTCACTACTCTATCGTTATTTCCATGGAAAATGTTCAGATGAGCACCATTCTTTATTTCCAACAATTCAGACCTTTACAGCAGAGCCTCTCTCTACTCTATCGTTATTTCCATGGAAAATGTTCAGATGAGCTCCATTCTTTACTTCCACCAGTTCAGACCGTTACAGCTAAGCCTCTCACTAATCTATCCTTATTTCCATGGAAAAAGTTCCGATGAGCTCCATTCTTTATTTCCACCAGTTCAGACCTTTACAGCTGAGCCTCTCTCTACTCTATCGTTATTTCCATGGAAAATGTTCAGATGAGCTCCATTCTTTACTTCCACCAGTTCAGACTTTTACAGCTAAGCCTCTATCTACTCTATCGTTATTTCTATGGAAAATGTTCAGATGAGCTCCATTCTTTAGTTCCACCAGTTCAGACATTTACAGCTGCGCCTGTCTCTACTTTATCGTTATTTTTATGGAAAAGGTTCAGATGAGCTCCATTCTTTAGTTCCACCAGTTCAGACCTTTACAGCTAAGCCTCTCTCTACTTTATCGTTATTTCCATGGAAAATGTTCAGATGAGCTCCATTCTTTAGTTCCACCAGTTCAGACCTTTACAGCTAAGCCTCTCTCTACTCTATCGTTAGTTCCATGGAAAATGTTCAGATGAGTTTCATTCTTTAGTTCCACCAGTTCAGATCTTTACAGCTAAGCCTCTCTCTACTTTATCTTTATTTTCATGGAAAACGTTCAGATGAGCTCCAGTCTTTAGTTCCACCAGTTCAGACCTTTACAGCTAAGCCTCTCTCTACTCTATCATTATTTCCATGGAAAATATTCAGATGAGCTCCATTTTTTAGTTCCACCAGTTCAGACCTTTACAGCTAAGCCTCTCTCTACTTCATCGTTATTTTCATGGAAAATGTTCAGATGAGCTCCATTCTTTACTTACACCAGTTCAGACAGTTACAGCTAAGCCTCTCTCTACTTTATCGTTATTTTCATGGAAAATGTTCAGATGAGCTCCATTCTTTAGTTCCACCAGTTCAGAACTTTACAGCTAAGCCTCTCTCTACTTTATCGTTATTTCCATGGAAAATGTTCATATGAGCTCTAGTCTTTAGTTCCACCAGATCAGACCTTTACAGCTAAGCCTCTCACTACTCTATCGTTATTTCCCTGGAAAATATTCAGATGATCTCCATTCTTTAGTTCCACCAGTTCAGACCGTTACAGCTAAGCCTCTCTCTACACTATCGTTATTTCCATGGAAATTGTTCAGATGAGCTCCATTCTTTAGTTCCACCAGTTCAGACAGTTACAGCTAAGCCTCTCTCTACTCTATCGTTAATTCCATGGAAAATATTCAGATGATCACCATTCTTTAGTTCCACCAGGTCAGACCGTTACAGCTAAGCCTCTCTCTACTCTATCGTTCATTCCATGGAAAATGTTCAGATGAGCTCCATTCTTTACTTCCACCAGTTCAGACCTTTACGGCTGAGCCTCTCTCTACTCTATCGTTATTTCCATGGAAAATGTTCAGATCAGCTCCATTCTTTACTTCCACCAGTTCAGACCGTTACAGTTAAGCGTCTCACTACTCTATCGTTATTTCCATGGAAAATGTTCAGATGAGCTCCATTCTTGATTTCCACCAGTTCAGACCTTTACAGCTAAGCCTCTCCCTACTCTATCGTTATTTCCATGGAAAATGTTCAGATGAGCTCCATTCTTTATTTCCACCAGTTCAGACCTTTACAGCTAAGCCTCTCACTACTCTATCGTTATTTCCATGGATAATGTTCAGTTGAGTTCCATTCTTTATTTCCACATGTTCAGACATTTACAGCTAAGCCTCTCACTAGTCTATCGTTATTTCCATGGAAAATGTTCAGATGAGCTCCATTCTTTATGTCCAACAGTTCAGACCTTTACAGCTGAGCCTCTCTCTACTCTATCGTTATTTCCATAGAAAATGTTCAGATGAGCTCCATTCTTTAGTTCCACCAGTTCAGACCTTTACAGCTAAGGCTCTCTCTACTCTATCGTTATTTCCATGGAAAATGTTCAGATGAGCTCCATTCTTTACTTCCACCAGTTCAGACCTTTACAGCTAAGCCTCTCACTACTCTATCGTTATTTCCATGGAAAATGTTCAGATGAGCTCCATTCTTTAGTTCCACCAGTTCAGAACTTTACAGCTGAGCCTCTCTCTACTCTATCGTTATTTCCATGGAAAATGTTCAGATGAGCTCCATTCTTTACTTCCAGGTGTTCAGACCTTTTCAGCTAAGCCTCTCACTACTCTATCGTTATTTTCATGGAAAATATTCAGATGAGGTCCATTCTTTATTTCCACCAGTTCAGACCTATACAGCTGAGCCTCTCTCTACTCTATCGTTATTTCCATGGAAAATGTTCAGATGAGCTCAATTATTTACTTCCACCAGTTCAGACCGTTACAGCTAAGCCTCTCACTACTCTATCGTTATTTCCATGGAAAATATTCCGATGAGATCCATTCTTTATTTCCACCAGTTCAGACCTTTACAGCTGAGCCTCTCTCTACTCTATCGTTATTTCCATGGAAAATGTTCAGTTGAGCTCCATTCTTTATTTCCACGAGTTCAGACCTTTACAGCTAAGCCTCTCACTACTCTATCGTTATTTTCATGGAAAATGTTCAGATGAGCTCCATTCTTTAGTTCCACAAGTTCAGACCTTTACAGCTAAGCCTCTCTCTACTCTATCGTTATTTCCATGGAAAATGTTCAGATGAGCTCCATTCTTTAGTTCCACAAGTTCAGACCTTTACAGCTAAACCTCTCACTACTCTATCGTTATTTCCATGGAAAATGTTCAGATGAGCTCCATTCTTAATTCCACCATTTCAGACCTTTACAGCTAAGCCTCTCTCTACTCTATCGTTATTTCCATGGAAAATGTTCAGATGAGTTCCATTCTTTAGTTCCACCAGTTCAGACCTTTACAGCTAAGCCTCTCTCTACTCTATCGTTATTTCCATGGTAAATGTTCAGATGAGTTCCATTCTTTAGTTCCACCAGTTCAGATCTTTACAGCTAAGCCTCTCTCTACTTTAACGTTATTTTCATGGAAAATGTTCAGATGAGCTCCATTCTTTAGTTCCACCAGTTCAGACCGTTACAGCTAAGCCTCTCTCTACTTTATCGTTATTTTCATGGAAAATGTTCAGATGAGCTCCATTCTTTACTTCCACCACTTCAGACCTTTACAGCTAAGCCTCTCTCTACTTTATCGTTATTTTCATGGAAAATGTTCAGATGAGCTCCATTCTTTACTTCCACCAGTTCAGACCGTTACAGCTAAGCCTGTCTCTATTTTATCGTTATTTTCATGGAAAATGTTCAGATGAGCTCCATTCTTTAGTTCCACCAGTTCAGACCTTTACAGCTAAGCCTCTCTCTACTTTATCGTTATTTCCATGGAAAATGTTCAGATGAGCTCCAGTCTTTAGTTCCACCAGTTCAGACCTTTACAGCTAAGCCTCTCGCTACTCTATCGTTATTTGCCTGGAAAATGTTCAGATGAGCTCCATTCTTTACTTCCACCAGTACAGACCTTTACAGCTAATCCTCTCTCTATTCTATCGTTATTTGCCTGGAAAATGTTCAGATGAGCTCCATTCTTTATTTCCACCAGTACAGACCTTTACCGCTAAGCCTCTCTCTACTTTATCGTTATTTTCATGGAAAATGTTCAGATGAGCTCCAGTCTTTAGTTCCACCAGTTCAGACCTTTACAGCTAAGCCTCTCTCTACTCTATCGTTATTTCCATGGAAAATGTTCAGATGAGCTCCATTATTTAGTTCCACCAGTTCAGACTTTTACAGCTAAGCCTCTCTCTACTTTATCGTTATTTTCATGGAAAATGTTCAGATGAGCTCCATTCTTTAGTTCCACCAGTTCAGACCTTTACAGCTAAGCCTCTCTCTACTTAATCGTTATTTCCACGGAAAATGTTCAGATGAGCTCCAGTCTTTAGTTCCACCAGTTCAGACCTTTACAGCTAAGCCTCTCACTACTCTATCGTTATTTCCATGGAAAATGTTCAGATGAGCTCCATTCTTTAGTTCCACCAGTGCAGACCTTTACAGCTAAGCCTCTCTCTACTTTATCGTTATTTTCATGGAAAATGTTCAGATTAGCTCCATTCTTTCTTTCCACCAGTTCAGACCTTTACAACTAAGCCTCTCACTACTCTTTCGTTATTTCCCTGGAAAATATTCAGATGAGCTCCATTCTTTAGTTCCACCAGTTCAGACAGTTACAGCTAATCCTCTCTCTACTCTATCGTTATTTCCATGGAAAATGTTCAGATGAGGTCCATTCTTTAGTTCCACCAGTTCAGACCGTTACAGCTAAGCCTCTCTCTACTCTATCGTTATTTCCATGGAAAATGTTCAGATGAGCTCCATTCTTTATTTCCACCAGTTCAGACCGTTACAGGTAAGCCTCTCTCTACTATATCGTTAATTCCATGGAAAATGTTCAGATGATCACCTTTCTTTAGTTCCACCAGTTCAGACCGTTACAGCTAAGCCTCTCTCTACTCTATCGTTATTTCTATGGAAAAGGTTCAGATGAGCTCCATTCTTTAGTTCCACCAGTTCAGACCGTTACAGATAAGCCTCTATCTACTCTATCGTTATTTCCATGGAAAATGTTCAGATGAGCTCTATTCTTTAGTTCCACCAGTTCAGACATTTACAGCTACGCCTGTCTCTACTTTATCGTTATTTTCATGGAAAATGTTCAGATGAGCTCCATTCTTTAGTTCCACCAGTTCAGACCTTTACAGCTAAGCCTCTCTCTACTCTATCGTTATTTCCATGGAAAATGTTCAGATGAGCTCCATTCTTTAGTTCCACCAGTTCAGACCGTTACAGCTAAGCCTCTCTCTACTCTATCGTTATTTCCATGGAAAATGTTCAGATTATCACCATTCTTTAGTTCCGCCATCTCAGACCGTTACAGCTAAGCCTCTCTCTACTCTATCGTTATTTCCATGGAAAATGTTCAGATTATCACCATTCTTTAGTTCCTCCAGTTCAGACCGTTACAGCTAAGCCTCTCTCTACTCTATCGTTAATTCAGTGGAAAATATTCAGATGATCACCATTCTTTATTTCCACCTGTTCAGGCCGTTACAGGTAAGCCTCTCTCTACTCTATCGTTCATTCCATGGAAAATGTTCAGATGAGCTCCATTCTTTAGTTCCACCAGGTCAGACCGTTACAGCTAAGCCTCTCTCTACTCATCGTTATTTCCATGGAAAATGTTCAGATGAGCTCCATTCTTTAGTTCCACCAGGTCAGACCGTTACAGCTAAGCCTCTCTCTACTCTATCGTTATTTCCATGGAAAATGTTCAGATGAGCTCCATTCTTTATTTCCACCAGTTCAGACCGTTACAGGTAAGCCTCTCTCTACTATATCGTTAATTCCATGGAAAATGTTCAGATGATCACCTTTCTTTAGTTCCACCAGTTCAGACCGTTACAGCTAAGCCTCTCTCAGTCTATCGTTATTTCTATGGAAAAGGTTCAGATGAGCTCCATTCTTTAGTTCCACCAGTTCAGACCGTTACAGATAAGCCTCTATCTACTCTATCGTTATTTCCATGGAAAATGTTCAGATGAGCTCTATTCTTTAGTTCCACCAGTTCAGACATTTACAGCTACGCCTGTCTCTACTTTATCGTTATTTTCATGGAAAATGTTCAGATGAGCTCCATTCTTTAGTTCCGCCAGTTCAGACCTTTACAGCTAAGCCTCTCTCTACTTTATCGTTATTTTCATGGAAAAGGTTCAGATGAGCTCCATTCTTTAGTTCCACCAGTTCAGACCTTTACAGCTAAGCCTCTCTCTACTCTATCGTTATTTCCATGGAAAATGTTCAGATGAGCTCCATTCTTTAGTTCCACCAGTTCAGACCGTTACAGCTAAGCCTGTCTCTACTCTATCGTTATTTTCATGGAAAATGTTCAGATTATCACCATTCTTTAGTTCCGCCAGCTCAGACCGTTACAGCTAAGGCTCTCTCTGTCCTCTATCGTTATTTCCATGGAAAATGTTCAGATGAGCACCATTCTTTAGTTCCACCATTTCAGACCTTTACAGCTAAGCCTCTCACTACTCTATCGTTATTTCCATGGAAAATGTTCAGATGAGCTCCATTCTTTAGTTCCACCAGTTCAGACCTTTACAGCTAAGCCTCTCTCTACTCTATCGTTATTTCCATGGAAAATGTTCAGATTATCACCATTCTTTAGTTCCACCAGTTCAGACCGTTACAGCTGAGCCTCTCTCTACTCTATCGTTATTTCCATGGAAAATGTTTTAGATTATCACCATTCTTTAGTTCCACCAGTTCAGACCGTTACAGCTAAGCCTCTCTCTACTCTATCGTTATTTCCATGGAAAATGTTCAGATGAGCTCCATTCTTTAGTTCCACCAGTTCAGACCGTTACAGCTAAGCCTCTCTCTACTCTATCGTTATTTCCATGGAAAATGTTCAGATTATCACCATTCTTTAGTTCCTCCAGTTCAGACCGTTACAGCGAAGCCTCTCTCTACTCTATCGTTATTTCCATGGAAAATGTTCAGATTATCACCATTCTTTAGTTCCTCCAGTTCAGACCTTTACAGCTAAGCCTCTCTCTACTCTATCGTTATTTCCATGGAAAATGTTCAGATGAGCTCCATTCTTTACTTCCACCAGTTCAGACCTTTACAGCTAAGCCTGTCTCTACTCCATCGTTATTTCCATGGAAAATGTTCAGATGAGCTCCATTCTTTAGTTCCACCATTTCAGACCTTTACAGCTAAGCCTCTCTCTACTCTATCGTTCTTTCCATGGAAAATGTTCAGATGAGCTCCATTCTTTAGTTCCACCAGTTCAGACCGTTACAGCTAAGCCTCTCTCTACTCTATCGTTAATTCCATGGAAAATGTTCAGATGAGCTCCATTCTTTAGTTCCACCAGTTCAGACCGTTACAGCTAAGCCTCTCTCTACTCTATCATTAATTCCATGGAAAATGTTCAGATTATCACCATTCTTTAGTTCCGCCAGTTCAGACCTTTACAGCTAAGCCTCTCTCTACTCTATCGTTATTTCCATGGAAAATGTTCAGATGAGCTCCATTCTTTACTTCCACCAGTTCAGACCTTTACAGCTAAGCCTCTCACTACTCTATCGTTATTTCCATGGAAAATGTTCAGATGAGCACCATTCTTTATTTCCAACAATTCAGAACTTTACAGCAGAGCCTCTCTCTACTCTATCGTTATTTCCATGGAAAATGTTCAGATGAGCTCCATTCTTTACTTCCACCAGTTCAGACCGTTACAGCTAAGCCTCTCACTAATCTATCCTTATTTCCATGGAAAAAGTTCCGATGAGCTCCATTCTTTATTTCCACCAGTTCAGACCTTTACAGCTGAGCCTCTCTCTACTCTATCGTTATTTCCATGGAAAATGTTCAGATGAGCTCCATTCTTTACTTCCACCAGTTCAGACTTTTACAGCTAAGCCTCTATCTACTCTATCGTTATTTCTATGGAAAATGTTCAGATGAGCTCCATTCTTTAGTTCCACCAGTTCAGACATTTACAGCTACGCCTGTCTCTACTTTATCGTTATTTTCATGGAAAAGGTTCAGATGAGCTCCATTCTTTAGTTCCACCAGTTCAGACCTTTACAGCTAAGCCTCTCTCTACTTTATCGTTATTTCCATGGAAAATGTTCAGATGAGCTCCATTCTTTAGTTCCACCAGTTCAGACCTTTACAGCTAAGCCTCTCTCTACTCTATCGTTATTTCCATGGAAAATGTTCAGATGAGTTTCATTCTTTAGTTCCACCAGTTCAGATCTTTACAGCTAAGCCTCTCTCTACTTTATCTTTATTTTCATGGAAAACGTTCAGATGAGCTCCAGTCTTTAGTTCCACCAGTTCAGACCTTTACAGCTAAGCCTCTCTCTACTCTATCATTATTTCCATGGAAAATATTCAGATGAGCTCCATTTTTTAGTTCCACCAGTTCAGACCTTTACAGCTAAGCCTCTCTCTACTTCATCGTTATTTTCATGGAAAATGTTCAGATGAGCTCCATTCTTTACTTACACCAGTTCAGACAGTTACAGCTAAGCCTCTCTCTACTTTATCGTTATTTTCATGGAAAATGTTCAGATGAGCTCCATTCTTTAGTTCCACCAGTTCAGACCTTTACAGCTAAGCCTCTCTCTACTTTATCGTTATTTCCATGGAAAATGTTCATATGAGCTCTAGTCTTTAGTTCCACCAGATCAGACCTTTACAGCTAAGCCTCTCACTACTCTATCGTTATTTCCCTGGAAAATATTCAGATGATCTCCATTCTTTAGTTCCACCAGTTCAGACCGTTACAGCTAAGCCTCTCTCTACACTATCGTTATTTCCATGGAAATTGTTCAGATGAGCTCCATTCTTTAGTTCCACCAGTTCAGACAGTTACAGCTAAGCCTCTCTCACTCTATCGTTAATTCCATGGAAAATATTCAGATGATCACCATTCTTTAGTTCCACCAGGTCAGACCGTTACAGCTAAGCCTCTCTCTACTCTATCGTTCATTCCATGGAAAATGTTCAGATGAGCTCCATTCTTTACTTCCACCAGGTCAGACCGCTACAGCTAAGCCTCTCTCTACTCTATCGTTAATTCCATGGAAAATGTTCAGATGATCACCATTCTTTAGTCCAACCAGTTCAGAGCGTTACAGCTAAGCCTCTCTCTACTCTATCGTTATTTGCCTGGAAAATGTTCAGATGAGCTCCATTCTTTACTTCCACCAGTACAGACCTTTACAGCTAATCCTCTCTCTATTCTATCGTTATTTGCCTGGAAAATGTTCAGATGAGCTCCATTCTTTATTTCCACCAGTACAGACCTTTACCGCTAAGCCTCTCTCTACTTTATCGTTATTTTCATGGAAAATGTTCAGATGAGCTCCAGTCTTTAGTTCCACCAGTTCAGACCTTTACAGCTAAGCCTCTCTCTACTCTATCGTTATTTCCATGGAAAATGTTCAGATGAGCTCCATTATTTAGTTCCACCAGTTCAGACTTTTACAGCTAAGCCTCTCTCTACTTTATCGTTATTTTCATGGAAAATGTTCAGATGAGCTCCATTCTTTAGTTCCACCAGTTCAGACCTTTACAGCTAAGCCTCTCTCTACTTAATCGTTATTTCCACGGAAAATGTTCAGATGAGCTCCAGTCTTTAGTTCCACCAGTTCAGACCTTTACAGCTAAGCCTCCCACTACTCTATCGTTATTTCCATGGAAAATGTTCAGATGAGCTCCATTCTTTAGTTCCACCAGTGCAGACCTTTACAGCTAAGCCTCTCTCTACTTTATCGTTATTTTCATGGAAAATGTTCAGATTAGCTCCATTCTTTCTTTCCACCAGTTCAGACCTTTACAACTAAGCCTCTCACTACTCTTTCGTTATTTCCCTGGAAAATATTCAGATGAGCTCCATTCTTTAGTTCCACCAGTTCAGACAGTTACAGCTAATCCTCTCTCTACTCTATCGTTATTTCCATGGAAAATGTTCAGATGAGGTCCATTCTTTAGTTCCACCAGTTCAGACCGTTACAGCTAAGCCTCTCTCTACTCTATCGTTATTTCCATGGAAAATGTTCAGATGAGCTCCATTCTTTATTTCCACCAGTTCAGACCGTTACAGGTAAGCCTCTCTCTACTATATCGTTAATTCCATGGAAAATGTTCCAGATGATCACCTTTCTTTAGTTCCACCAGTTCAGACCGTTACAGCTAAGCCTCTCTCTACTCTATCGTTATTTCTATGGAAAAGGTTTCAGATGAGCTCCATTCTTTAGTTCCACCAGTTCAGACCGTTACAGATAAGCCTCTATCTACTCTATCGTTATTTCCATGGAAAATGTTCAGATGAGCTCTATTCTTTAGTTCCACCAGTTCAGACATTTACAGCTACGCCTGTCTCTACTTTATCGTTATTTTCATGGAAAATGTTCAGATGAGCTCCATTCTTTAGTTCCACCAGTTCAGACCTTTACAGCTAAGCCTCTCTCTACTCTATCGTTATTTCCATGGAAAATGTTCAGATGAGCTCCATTCTTTAGTTCCACCAGTTCAGACCGTTACAGCTAAGCCTCTCTCTACTCTATCGTTATTTCCATGGAAAATGTTCAGATTATCACCATTCTTTAGTTCCGCCATCTCAGACCGTTACAGCTAAGCCTCTCTCTACTCTATCGTTATTTCCATGGAAAATGTTCAGATTATCACCATTCTTTAGTTCCTCCAGTTCAGACCGTTACAGCTAAGCCTCTCTCTACTCTATCGTTAATTCAGTGGAAAATATTCAGATGATCACCATTCTTTATTTCCACCTGTTCAGGCCGTTACAGGTAAGCCTCTCTCTACTCTATCGTTCATTCCATGGAAAATGTTCAGATGAGCTCCATTCTTTAGTTCCACCAGGTCAGACCGTTACAGCTAAGCCTCTCTCTACTCTATCGTTATTTCCCATGGAAAATGTTCAGATGAGCTCCATTCTTTAGTTCCACCAGGTCAGACCGTTACAGCTAAGCCTCTCTCTACTCTATCGTTATTTCCATGGAAAATGTTCAGATGAGCTCCATTCTTTATTTCCACCAGTTCAGACCGTTACAGGTAAGCCTCTCTCTACTATATCGTTAATTCCATGGAAAATGTTCAGATGATCACCTTTCTTTAGTTCCACCAGTTCAGACCGTTACAGCTAAGCCTCTCTCTAGTCTATCGTTATTTCTATGGAAAAGGTTCAGATGAGCTCCATTCTTTAGTTCCACCAGTTCAGACCGTTACAGATAAGCCTCTATCTACTCTATCGTTATTTCCATGGAAAATGTTCAGATGAGCTCTATTCTTTAGTTCCACCAGTTCAGACATTTACAGCTACGCCTGTCTCTACTTTATCGTTATTTTCATGGAAAATGTTCAGATGAGCTCCATTCTTTAGTTCCGCCAGTTCAGACCTTTACAGCTAAGCCTCTCTCTACTTTATCGTTATTTTCATGGAAAAGGTTCAGATGAGCTCCATTCTTTAGTTCCACCAGTTCAGACCTTTACAGCTAAGCCTCTCTCTACTCTATCGTTATTTCCATGGAAAATGTTCAGATGAGCTCCATTCTTTAGTTCCACCAGTTCAGACCGTTACAGCTAAGCCTGTCTCTACTCTATCGTTATTTTCATGGAAAATGTTCAGATTATCACCATTCTTTAGTTCCGCCAGCTCAGACCGTTACAGCTAAGGCTCTCTCTGTCCTCTATCGTTATTTCCATGGAAAATGTTCAGATGAGCACCATTCTTTAGTTCCACCATTTCAGACCTTTACAGCTAAGCCTCTCACTACTCTATCGTTATTTCCATGGAAAATGTTCAGATGAGCTCCATTCTTTAGTTCCACCAGTTCAGACCTTTACAGCTAAGCCTCTCTCTACTCTATCGTTATTTCCATGGAAAATGTTCAGATTATCACCATTCTTTAGTTCCACCAGTTCAGACCGTTACAGCTGAGCCTCTCTCTACTCTATCGTTATTTCCATGGAAAATGTTTTAGATTATCACCATTCTTTAGTTCCACCAGTTCAGACCGTTACAGCTAAGCCTCTCTCTACTCTATCGTTATTTCCATGGAAAATGTTCAGATGAGCTCCATTCTTTAGTTCCACCAGTTCAGACCGTTACAGCTAAGCCTCTCTCTACTCTATCGTTATTTCCATGGAAAATGTTCAGATTATCACCATTCTTTAGTTCCTCCAGTTCAGACCGTTACAGCGAAGCCTCTCTCTACTCTATCGTTATTTCCATGGAAAATGTTCAGATTATCACCATTCTTTAGTTCCTCCAGTTCAGACCTTTACAGCTAAGCCTCTCTCTACTCTATCGTTATTTCCATGGAAAATGTTCAAAGATGAAGCTCCATTCTTTACTTCCACCAGTTCAGACCTTTACAGCTAAGCCTGTCTCTACTCCATCGTTATTTCCATGGAAAATGTTCAGATGAGCTCCATTCTTTAGTTCCACCATTTCAGACCTTTACAGCTAAGCCTCTCTCTACTCTATCGTTCTTTCCATGGAAAATGTTCAGATGAGCTCCATTCTTTAGTTCCACCAGTTCAGACCGTTACAGCTAAGCCTCTCTCTACTCTATCGTTAATTCCATGGAAAATGTTCAGATGAGCTCCATTCTTTAGTTCCACCAGTTCAGACCGTTACAGCTAAGCCTCTCTCTACTCTATCATTAATTCCATGGAAAATGTTCAGATTATCACCATTCTTTAGTTCCTCAGTTCAGACCGTTACAGCGAAGCCTCTCTCTACTCTATCGTTATTTCCATGGAAAATGTTCAGATTATCACCATTCTTTAGTTGCTCCAGTTCAGACCGTTACAGCTAAGCCTCTCTCTACTCTATCGTTATTTCCATGGAAAATGTTCAGATGAGCTCCATTCTTTAGTTCCACCATTTCAGACCTTTTACAGCTAAGCCTCTCTCTACTCTATCGTTCTTTCCATGGAAAATGTTCAGATGAGCTCCATTCTTTAGTTCCACCAGTTCAGACCGTTACAGCTAAGCCTCTCTCTACTCTATCGTTAATTCCATGGAAAATGTTCAGATGAGCTCCATTCTTTAGTTCCACCAGTTCAGACCGTTACAGCTAAGCCTCTTTCCTACTCTATCGTTAATTCCATGGAAAATGTTCAGATGAGCTCCATTCTTTAGTTCCACCAGTTCAGACCGTTACAGCTAAGCCTCTCTCTACTCTATCGTTAATTCCATGGAAAATGTTCAGATGAGCTCCATTCTTTAGTTCCACCAGTTCAGACCGTTACAGCTAAGCCTCTCTCTACTCTATCGTTAATTCCATGGAAAATGTTCAGATGAGCTCCATTCTTTAGTTCCACCAGTTCAGACCGTTACAGCTAAGCCTCTCTCTACTCCTATCGTTAATTCCATGGAAAATGTTCAGATGAGCTCCATTCTTTAGTTCCACCAGTTCAGACCGTTACAGCTAAGCCTCTCTCTACTCTATCGTTAATTCCATGGAAAATGTTCAGATGAGCTCCAGTTCTTTAGTTCCTATCAGTTAAGACCGTTACAGCTAAGCCTCTCTCTACTCTATCGTTAATTCCATGGAAAATGTTCAGATTATCACCATTCTTTAGTTCCTCCAGTGCAGACCGTTACAGCGAAGCCTCTCTCTACTCTATCGTTATTTCCATGGAAAATGTTCAGATTATCACCATTCTTTAGTTGCTCCAGTTCAGACCGTTACAGCTAAGCCTCTCTCTACTCTATCGTTATTTCCATGGAAAATGTTCAGATGAGCTCCATTCTTTAGTTCCACCATTTCAGACCTTTACAGCTAAGCCTCTCTCTACTCTATCGTTCTTTCAATGGAAAATGTTCAGATGAGCTCCATTCTTTAGTTCCACCAGTTCAGACCGTTACAGCTAAGCCTCTCTCTACTCTATCGTTAATTCCATGGAAAATGTTCAGATGAGCTCCATTCTTTAGTTCCACCAGTTCAGACCGTTACAGCTAAGCCTCTCTCTACTCTATCGTTAATTCCATGGAAAATGTTCAGATGAGCTCCATTCTTTAGTTCCACCAGTTCAGACCGTTACAGCTAAGCCTCTCTCTACTCTATCGTTAATTCCATGGAAAATGTTCAGATGAGCTCCATTCTTTAGCTCCACCAGTTCAGACCGTTACAGCTAAGCCTCTCTCTACTCTATCGTTAATTCCATGGAAAATGTTCAGATGATCACCATTCTTTAGTTCCACCAGTTCAGACCGTTACAGCTAAGCCTCTTTCTACTCTATCGTTAATTCCATGGAAAATGTTCAGATGCGCTCCATTCTTTAGTTCCACCAGTTCAGACCGTTACAGCTAAGCCTCTCTCTACTCTATCGTTAATTCCATGGAAAATGTTCAGATGAGCTCCATTCTTTAGCTCCACCAGTTCAGACCGTTACAGCTAAGCCTCTCTCTACTCTATCGTTAATTCCATGGAAAATGTTCAGATGAGCTCCATTCTTTAGTTCCACCAGTTTAGACCGTTACAGCTAAGCCTCTTTCTACTCTATCGTTAATTCCATGGAAAATGTTCAGATGCGCTCCATTCTTTAGTTCCACCAGTTCAGACCATTACAGCTAAGCCTCTCTCTACTCTATCGTTATTTCCATGGAAAATGTTCAGATGAGCTCCATTCTTTAGTTCCACCAGTTTAGACCGTTACAGCTAAGCCTCTCTCTACTCTATCGTTATTTCCATGGAAAATGTTCAGATGAGCTCCATTCTTTACTTCCACCAGTTCAGACCATTACAGCTAAGCCTCTCTCTACTCTATCGTTATTTCCATGGAAAATGTTCAGATGAGCTCCATTCTTTAGTTCCACCAATTCAGACCTTTACAGCTAATCCTCTCTCTACTCTATGTTATTTCCATGGAAAATTTTAAGATGAGCTCCATTCTTTAGTTCCACCAGTTCAGACCGTTACAGCTAAGCCTCTCTCTACTCTATCGTTATTTCCATGGAAAATGTTCAGATGAGCTCCATTCTTTATTTCCACCAGTTCAGACCGTTACTGCTAAGCCTCTCTCTACTCTATCGTTAATTCCATGGAAAATATTAAGATGATCACCATTCCTTAGTTCCACCAGTTCAGACCGTTACAGCCAAGCCTCTCTCTACTCTATCGTTATTTCCATGGAAAATGTTCTGATGAGCTCCATTCTTTAGTTCCACCAGTTCAGACCTTTACAGCTAAGCCTCTCTCTACTCTATCGTTAATTCCATGGAAAATATTCAGATGATCACCATTCTTTAGTTCCACCAGTTCAGACCGTTACAGCTAAGCCTCTCTCTACTCTATCGTTAATTCCATGGAAAATGTTCAGATCAGCTCCATTCTTTAGTTCCACCAGTTCAGAGCTTTACAGCTAAGCCTCACTCTACCCTTTTTTTATTTCCATGGAAAATGTTCAGATGAGTTCCATTTTTTAAGTCCACTTTTTAAGATCTTTACATGTAAGCCTCTCTCTACTCTATCTTTATTTCCATGGAAAATTTTAAGATCAGCTGTATTATTTAGGTCCACTAATTCCAACATTTGCCGTTAAGACTCTCTCTACTCTATCGTTATTTCCATAGGAAATTTTCAGATGAGTTACATTCTTTAGTTCCCGTGATTCAGACCTTTACAACTATGACCCACGTTGCTGCCCTCACAAATTTTAAGCACGCTCATTCGCTGTGAATTTATTGGTAACAAGAATATTCTACCTCCTCTGGAAACTTCATATGAACAACCGCGTCTTTACAGAACAAACTTCCGTGAAGATTCTCATCTGAACGCTACAAACCTTTCCTGTTTTCTTTCAAAACTGAAATGTATCGTCAGTCGCTATCCCTTTGCCTTGAATCTTGTTTCTTCATTGCCTTTTGTCCACATTGTCCCGCTTTATTTCGCTTTCAGTTGCACTGGATTTTGTTTTTTTAATTGGATGAAAGTATTTAAAATAATATTAATAATAGCGAGAGATCTAAAATTATATAATAAATGGAATTTTGTGTGTGTTTGTGTGTGTGTGTGTGTGTGTGTCCTTTACCTATAGACTCCGAAACGGCCGAACCGATTTTCTTGAAAATTTACACTATTGTACTATAAGCGTCTGCGAGTGTTCTTAGCTAGATTTTGTGTCGAGGTAGCCCCGATAAATATCGAAAATCGATCATCGAATAAATCTGGTTATAGAAGGATTGGTCCGATTTTAATCAAATTTGATACACTCATAGACAATGACATGAAACGATATTCAGAAGTTTCAAGATTGCAGTTCTTACAATAGTGCAGATAATTGATAATATATATATATAAAAGCTTTCATTACACCCGAGCAACGCCGGGTTATACTGCTAGTTTTTATTAAATGCCGGTTTCTTCTGTTGACTAATAATGACTTTTCATATTTTGAATATTTACTTTTTAGTATAATAATACGCACCATTTATACAGACATTTTCGCTAGAAACAAGAGCAATAAACTGTTATGCAATAACAATGATCCTCTTTGAGACTTAACAGAAATATGGTTATACAGAAATATGCTAAGAATACCTAGATTGAACTTATGTGTAACGAGGACTGTTTTAAAAGAAATAAAAAAAGGGTTGTGACCTTTTAGGGTCAGCAAGAATGACATGGAACAAAGAAGGTAGGTTCAAACAGTGTATTAGAATAACAGAGCATATATACAAATACGCGTGTTAGTAGTCAGCAAATAGAAGTGTACGTCCGAACGATATAGTTACGCTGCGTCTTGACTGTCTTACGACTGTCTCTAGACTGCCTCACAGCTGCGTCTCCGGAAGTCGCGCAGGTTAGTATTATATGGAGGAAGAGTCCATTCCTTGTAGATCGGGCACAATAAGCAAAAGAACATTTTTAAACACTAGTTAAATATACTTTGTTTACTGCCATACGTAATACACGCTTGGGCAATCATGCCTCGAAAGAGACATGACTGACTCGGTAGAAGATTATCCCGCAATAGGTTACTAGTACTTTCAGGGGTAGACTGGTTGCAAGCCAAGGCTATAGAACCTTATCTGTTTTCTTATTTAACTCATAGCTAGAAGGGGAAGAGATGTATTGTATTAAGTCGTAATTAGTGGGGTATTAGTTTATTACTTCATAACAATAGATAACTGAACCCCCTCTTTATGTCCAGTAGAAGCCTTAATCATGTTTTCAACTATTATATTCAGTCAGTCAGTTAAGTGCCATACGTGATATTCGCTTGGGCGATCATGCCTCGAAAGAGACATGACTGACTCGGCCGAAGATTATCCACCAGTAGGTTGCCATTGCTTTCTGCAGTAGACTGGTTACCATTCAAAGCTGTAGAACCCCATCTGTCCTGCTATTTAACCCATGGCTGGAGGGAGAAGCGACGGATTAATACTTTTCCCGTGGGTATTTGCGCGTAAGTGACTGTAATGAGTTCAACTGCGATTCGACTTCGACTTTTCACGCCGATATTCACTGCACCACAACACATGTTGTAAAAATACTAGAATGCATAATAAGAAAAGAGACTATGAAAATAGACTCATAGTGCATATTGAAAGACGGGTGGTGTGGGAGACAACCGGCGTGGAATCTACCAAATGAGCATGTGCAAATCGATGGCAGAACAGAGATTGCAAGAAATAGAGAGAAAACAAACTAACCTTAATAACGAGCTACACTAGATAAAAAGTTGCGGAGAGCCATGAACATCTACACCCCTTATGAACAAGAAAAAGAAGAATTTTGAGAACTTGAGAATTCATTTTACTATTTTGGTATTATTTAGTAATATTTAGTTTTATTTAGTAGTATTTCTTACTATTTTGGTATTATTTAGTAATATTTAGTCTTATTTAGTAGTATTTCTTACTATTTTGGTATTATTTAGTAATATTTAGTCTTATTTAGTAGTATTTTCGATGAATGCTTATCGCTATTTTGGTATTATTTAGTAATATTTAGTATTATTTAGTAGTATTTCTTACTATTTTGGTATTATTTAGTAATAGTTAGTATTATTTAGTAGTATTTTCGATGAATGCTTTTCACTATTTTGGTATTATTTAGTAATATTTAGTATTATTTAGTAGTATTTTCGATGAATGATTGTTACTATTTTGGTATTATTTATTAATATTTAGTTTTATTTGGTAGTATTTTTTACTATTTTGGTATTATTTAGTAATGTATAGTATTATTTAGTAGTATTTTCGATGAATGCTTTTCACTATTTTGGTATTATTTAGTAATATTTAGTATTATTTAGTAGTATTTCTTACTATTTTGGTATTATTTAGTAATATTTAGTATTATTTAGTAGTATTTTCGATGAATGCTTTTCACTATTTTGGTATTATTTAGTAATATTTCGTAGTATTTCTTACTATTTTGGTATTATTTAGTAATATTTAGTATTATTTAGTAGTATTTTCGATGAATGCTTTTCACTATTTTGGTATTATTTAGTAATATTTAGTATTATTTAGTAGTATTTCTTATATTTTGGTATTATTTAGTAATATTTAGTATTATTTAGTAGTATTTTCGATTAATGCTTATCACTATTTTGGTATTATTTCGTAATATTTAGTATTATTTAGTAGTATTTCTTACAATTTTGGTATTATTTAGTAACATTTAGTATTATTTAGTAGTATTTTCGATGAATGATTGTTACTATTTTGGTATTATTTAGTAATATTTAGTATTATTTAGTAGTATTTCTTAGTATTTTGGTATTATTTAGCAATACTTAGTCTTATTTATTAGTATTTCTTACTATTTTGGTATTATTTATTAATATTTAGTATTATTTAGTAGTATTTTCGATTAATGCTTATCGCTATTTTGGTATTATTTCGTAATATTTAGTATTATTTAGTAGTATTTCTTACAATTTTGGTATTATTTAGTAATATTTAGTATTATTTAGTAGTTTTTTCGTTGAATGCTTTTCACTATTTTGGTATTATTTATTAATATTTACTATTATTTAGTAGTATTTCTTACTATTTTGGTATTATTTAGTAATATTTAGTATTATTTAGTAGTATTTTCGATGAATGATTGTTACTATTTTGGTATTATTTATTAATATTTAGTATTATTTAGGTAGTATTTTCGATGAATGCTTTTCACTATTTTGGTATTATTTAGTAATATTTAGTATTATTTAGTAGTATTTCTTACTATTTTGGTATTATTTATTAATATTTAGTATTATTTAGTAGTATTTTCTATAAATGCTTTTCACTATTTCGGTATTATTTAGTAATATTTAGTATTATTTAGTAGTATTTCTTACTATTTTGGTATTATTTAGTAATATTTAGTATTATTTAGTAGTATTTTCGATGAATGCTTTTCACTATTTTGGTATTATTTAGTAATATTTAGTATTATTTAGTAGTATTTCTTACTATTTTGTTATTATTTAGTAATATTTAGTATTATTTAGTAGTATTTTCGATGAATGATTGTTACTATTTTGGTATTATTTAGTAATATTGAGTATTATTTAGTAGTATTTCTTACTATTTTGGTATTATTTAGTAATATTTAGTATTATTTAGTAGTATTTTCGATGAATGATTGTTACTATTTTGGTATTATTTATTAATATTTAGTATTATTTAGGTAGTATTTTCGATGAATGATTGTTACTATTTTGGTATTATTTATTAATATTTAGTATTATTTAGTAGTATTTCTTACTATTTTGGTATTATTTATTAATATTTAGTATTATTTCATAGTATTTTCGATAAATGCTTTTCACTATTTTGATATTATTTAGTAATATTTAGTATTATTTAGTAGTATTTCTTACTATTTTGGTATTATTTAGTAATATTTAGTATCATTTAGTAGTATTTTCGATGAATGCTTTTCACTATTTTGGTATTATTTAGTAATATTTAGTATTATTTAGTAGTATTTCTTACTATTTTGTTATTATTTAGTAATATTTAGTATTATTTGGTAGTATTTTCGATGAATGATTGTTACTATTTTGGTATTATTTAGTAATATTTAGTATTATTTAGTAGTATCTTCGATTAATGCTTTTCACTATTTTGGTATTATTTAGTAATATTTAGTATTATTTAGTAGTATGTCTTACTATTTTGGTATTATTTAGTAATATTTAGTCTTATTTAGTAGTATTTTTTACTATTTTGGTATTATTTAGTAATATTTAGTATTATTTAGTAGTATTTCTTATTATTTGGTATTATTTATTAATATTTAGTAGTATTTAGTAGTATTTTCGATGAATGCTTTTCACTATTTTGTTATTATTTAGTAATACTTAGTATTATTTAGTAGTATTTCTTACTATTTTGGTATTATTTAGTAAAATTTAGTATTATTTAGTAGTATTTTCGATTAATGCTTTTCAATATTTTGGTATTTTTTAGTAATATTTAGTATTATTTTGTAGTATTTCTTACTATTTTGGTATTATTTAGTAATATTTAGTCTTATTTAGTAGTATTTCTTACTATTTTGGTATTATTTAGTTAACTTTAGTATTATTTAGTAGTATTTTCGAAGAATGCTTTTCACTTTTTTGGTATTTTTTAGTAATATTTAGTATTATTTTGTAGTATTTCTTACTATTTTGTTATTATTTAGTAATATTTAGTCTTATTTAGTAGTATTTCTTACTATTTTGGTATTAATTAGTAATATTTAGTATTATTTAGTAGTATTTTCGATTAATGCTTATCGCTATTTTGGTATTATTTAGTAATATTTAGTATTATTTAGTAGTATTTCTTAATATTTTGGTATTATTTAGTAATATTTAGTATTATTTAGTAGTATTTTCGATGAATGATTGTTACTATTTTGGTATTATTTAGTAATATTTAGTATTATTTATTAGTATTTCTTACTATTTTGGTATTATTTAGTAATATTGAGTATTATTTAGTAGTATTTCTTACTATTTTGGCAATATTTAGTAATATTTAGTATAATTTAGTAGTATTTTCGATGAATGATTGTTACTATTTTGGTATTATTTAGTAATATTTAGTAGTATTTCTTACTATTTTGGTATTATTTATTAATATTTAGTATTATTTAGTAGTATTTTCGATTAATGCTTTTCACTATTTTGGTATTATTTAGTAATATTTAGTATTATTTTGTAGTATTTCTTACTATTTTGTTATTATTTAGTAATATTTAGTATTATTTAGTAGTATTTTCGATGAATGCTTTTCAATATTTTGGTATTATTTAGTAATATTTAGTATTATTTAGTAGTATTTCTTACTATTTTGGTATTATTTAGTAATATTTAGTATTATTTAGTAGTATTTTCTATAAATGATTGTTACTATTTTGGTATTATTTAGTAATATTTAGTATTATTTAGTAGTATTTTCGATGAATGCTTTTCACTATTTTGGTATTATTTAGTAATATTTAGTAGTATTTCTTACTATTTTGTTATTATTTAGTAATATTTAGTATTATTTAGTAGTATTTTCGATGAATGCTTTTCAATATTTTGGTATTATTTAGTAATATTTAGTATTATTTAGTAGTATTTCTTACTATTTTGTTATTATTTAGTAATATTTAGTATTATTTAGTAGTATTTTCTATAAATGATTGTTACTATTTTGGTATTATTTAGTAATATTTAGTATTATTTAGTAGTATTTTCGATGAATGATTGTTACTATTTTGGTATTATTTAGTAATATTGAGTATTATTTAGTAGTATTTCTTACTATTTTGGTATTATTTAGTAATATTTAGTATTATTTAGTAGTATTTTCGATGAATGATTGTTACTATTTTGGTATTATTTATTAATATTTAGTATTATTTAGGTAGTATTTTCGATGAATGATTGTTACTATTTTGGTATTATTTATTAATATTTAGTATTATTTAGTAGTATTTCTTACTATTTTGGTATTATTTATTAATATTTAGTATTATTTCATAGTATTTTCGATAAATGCTTTTCACTATTTTGATATTATTTAGTAATATTTAGTATTATTTAGTAGTATTTCTTACTATTTTGGTATTATTTAGTAATATTTAGTATCATTTAGTAGTATTTTCGATGAATGCTTTTCACTATTTTGGTATTATTTAGTAATATTTAGTATTATTTAGTAGTATTTCTTACTATTTTGTTATTATTTAGTAATATTTAGTATTATTTGGTAGTATTTTCGATGAATGATTGTTACTATTTTGGTATTATTTAGTAATATTTAGTATTATTTAGTAGTATCTTCGATTAATGCTTTTCACTATTTTGGTATTATTTAGTAATATTTAGTATTATTTAGTAGTATGTCTTACTATTTTGGTATTATTTAGTAATATTTAGTCTTATTTAGTAGTATTTTTTACTATTTTGGTATTATTTAGTAATATTTAGTATTATTTAGTAGTATTTCTTATTATTTGGTATTATTTATTAATATTTAGTAGTATTTAGTAGTATTTTCGATGAATGCTTTTCACTATTTTGTTATTATTTAGTAATACTTAGTATTATTTAGTAGTATTTCTTACTATTTTGGTATTATTTAGTAAAATTTAGTATTATTTAGTAGTATTTTCGATTAATGCTTTTCAATATTTTGGTATTTTTTAGTAATATTTAGTATTATTTTGTAGTATTTCTTACTATTTTGGTATTATTTAGTAATATTTAGTCTTATTTAGTAGTATTTCTTACTATTTTGGTATTATTTAGTTAAGTTTAGTATTATTTAGTAGTATTTTCGAAGAATGCTTTTCACTTTTTTGGTATTTTTTAGTAATATTTAGTATTATTTTGTAGTATTTCTTACTATTTTGTTATTATTTAGTAATATTTAGTCTTATTTAGTAGTATTTCTTACTATTTTGGTATTATTTAGTAATATTTAGTATTATTTAGTAGTATTTTCGATTAATGCTTATCGCCGTTTTGGTATTATTTAGTAATATTTAGTATTATTTAGTAGTATTTCTTAATATTTTGGTATTATTTAGTAATATTTAGTATTATTTAGTAGTATTTTCGATGAATGATTGTTACTATTTTGGTATTATTTAGTAATATTTAGTATTATTTATTAGTATTTCTTACTATTTTGGTATTATTTAGTAATATTGAGTATTATTTAGTAGTATTTCTTACTATTTTGGTATTATTTAGTAATATTTAGTATTATTTAGTAGTATTTTCGATGAATGCTTTTCACAATTTTGGTATTATTTAGTAATATTTAGTATTATTTAGTAGTATTTCTTACTATTTTGGCAATATTTAGTAATATTTAGTATTATTTAGTAGTATTTTCGATGAATGATTGTTACTATTTTGGTATTATTTAGTAATATTTAGTAGTATTTCTTACTATTTTGGTATTATTTAGTAATATTTAGTATTATTTAGTAGTATTTTCGATTAATGCTTTTCACTATTTTGGTATTATTTAGTAATATTTAGTATTATTTTGTAGTATTTCTTACTATTTTGTTATTATTTAGTAATATTTAGTATTATTTAGTAGTATTTTCGATGAATGCTTTTCAATATTTTGGTATTATTTAGTAATATTTAGTATTATTTAGTAGTATTTCTTACTATTTTGGTATTATTTAGTAATATTTAGTATTATTTAGTAGTATTTTCTATAAATGATTGTTACTATTTTGGTATTATTTAGTAATATTTAGTATTATTTAGTAGTATTTTCGATGAATGCTTTTCACTATTTTGGTATTATTTAGTAATATTTAGTAGTATTTCTTACTATTTTGTTATTATTTAGCAATATTTAGTATTATTTAGTAGTATTTTCGATGAATGCTTTTCAATATTTTGGTATTATTTAGTAATATTTAGTATTATTTAGTAGTATTTCTTACTATTTTGTTATTATTTAGTAATATTTAGTATTATTTAGTAGTATTTTCTATAAATGATTGTTACTATTTTGGTATTATTTAGTAATATTTAGTATTATT
This sequence comes from Ascarosepion bandense, assembly GCA_037127315.1. Lineage (NCBI taxonomy): Eukaryota > Metazoa > Mollusca > Cephalopoda > Sepiida > Sepiidae > Ascarosepion > Ascarosepion bandense. Next base: position 168,223 of record JBBBDQ010002065.1, on the reverse strand, counting down.
TAGTAGTATTTTCGATGAATGCTTCTTACTATTTTAATATTATTTAGTAATTTTGTCACGTGACAGTGGTGTTACGGTTGTTTGTTTACAGTATTTGCATTATTCGGACTATTGTCGTTTGTCCCCCGTCCCCGGCCTTCTTCACGTGCTAGGAATTTCGAACCGTTTATTATAATCATTTGTGTATATCATGCTTATTCCTTGCGGAGTCGTAAAACAAAACCAAACAAAACAAAGCAAAGCACAAGAGTTTGGCGCCGAAGTGACTGACTGTAAAGATGGTGTGATTGTCGTTCTAGTTTAGGCTGTAAAAACCGCTTAATATGAATGGTTCTCTAATCAATTCCATTTGCGCGAAATCATTTAAACATGGGGAATCTGAAATACATACAAAGCCGAAGTAAAACTCGGTGTTTATGTAACGCGTGGCATTACAGATGCGATTTATTAACTATGACTGTCAAAACTTTCATTCATTCTAATGATTGCATACACAGCAAACATTAAAAAGCGCCGATAGAAATCCTTCACAAATCTAAACTGATTTATAAATAGAACGTTGTGTGTGTGTGTCTGTGTGTCCGTTACCTATAGACTCCGAAACGGCTGAACCGATTTTCTTGAAAATTTACACAGTTGCCCTATAAGCGTCTGCGAGTGTTCTTAGCAAGGTTTTGTGTCGAGGTACCCCCGATAAATATCGAAAATCGATAATCGAAAAAATCGGGTAATAGAAGGATTGGTCCTATTTTAATCAAATTTGATACACTCATAGACAAAGACATAAGAAACGATATTCAGAAGTTTCAAGGTTGCAGTTCTTACAATAGTGTAGAAAATCGATAATGCATATATATAAAAGGCAAGATGTTTGTGTGTGTGTCTCTTTATTTGTCTGTATGTCTGAATTTTTTTCATCTCTTTTATTTTAGTTTTTGCTTCGGGTTTGGCTCTAAGTAAGTATAATTGTAGTTCTTAGTCTCAGCCATGATACCATTTACTCAAAGGACTTATTTAGCTTTCAAAATTCAGTTTACGATGAAAAAAACTTATTTGATATCGATACCAGGAAATCAAAATTTGACTTACATCCATTCATTTTTCTTTCAGTCTACGGTTTCACTTTAACTGGAAACAACTATTGATTTTTAGTCTTTCGAGCCAACGTCTGAGCTCCAGGACCATGGATTAGTTTTAAAGCTTTCATTACACCTGAGCAACGCCGGGCTATACTGCTAGTATATATATATATATATATATATATATATATATACTAGGTGCGATTGGTAAATTGTGGCAATTATTTTATTATTTCAAATATTCTTTAGGCTGAGTCTGAGCTCCAGGACCATGTTTTAAAGTTTTAAAACTTTCATTACACCCGAGCAACGCCGGGATATACTGCTAGTTATTTTATGAATAAAATGTTTCGCCAAATAATTGACTAAAATATGCATTGCAAATTGTTTTCCCGAGGACAGGTATCATGAATTCGTTTGTCTATAAATAGGCTGTAAATTATTTTACGATGTAAATACATCAGGAATTATCTTGTCATGTAAATGTGTTGTAAATGTTTTTCACTCTTAAAAAGGATTTTAAATTATTTTATTATGAAAATATATTTCGTATTATTTTACTAGGTAAATGCATTGCAAATTGTTTTGGCATAAAAATTCAATTTCAATTTGTTTAACTATAAAAATACATTGTCTCGGAATGAGAAATCGGGGAGCCGAGTTCGAATTCCAGTTAAATTCCACACATTCACTTACGTGCAAATACCCTTCGGAAAGGTATTAATCAGTCTCTTCCTTCCAGTCATGGGTTAAATAACAGGACAGATTGGGTTTTATAGCTTTGGCTGGCAACCAGTCTACCGCAGAAAGTAATAGCAACCTACTGCGGAATAATCTTCTGCCCAGTCAGTCAAGTCTCTTTCGAGACATGATCGCCCAAGCGTGTTTCACGTATGGCACTTAACTGACTGATATCATTTTCACACTCAATGTTCATATGCTGCTGACAATATTACAAACTAGATATGTAACTATAGAAATGCATCAGAATTTACGTCCACACACACACACACACACACACACACACACACATATATATATATATATATATTTTAATTCAGATACTTTAATCCAAGGGAAAAAAGCAGGAAGGTAAATTCCAAAAACCCAATCCTAATTAATATTAAAAAATTTTTTAATATTAAAAAAATGATACAGGAAGAGAGCTCCATGTAATAAAATATTACAGAGCAAATATAATTAAAAAAGGATTAATTCAATGATGTTGAATGACCATTTCGATATGAAGATCCCCACGGGGGATAACACATCACCTCAGCAACAGAAAAACCCTTTAAAGGATTTTTCTGTTGCTGAGGTGATGTGTTATCCCCCGTGGGGATCTTCATATCGAAATGGTCATTCAACATCATTGAATTAATCCTTTTTTAATTTATATATATATATATATAGTTTTTTTATGATTTTTGTTTTTATGGCATATCAACCACGGCGATTCATTTATTGCCAACTAAATTTTTATTTATTTATTGCTGGTAATAGCTTTCTCTTTCAAAGAATTTATTGTTGTTTTTTTTTTTATATAAGTTTTGCGTCTAGTAATACTTTTTTTTCTTTTCGAGTATCAAGATTCATTGGGATTTGTTTTTAAGGGCAGGGTCCCCAACTCCTACCCTGTTATTTAAACCATAACAGGAGGGAATGGACGGATTAATACCTTTCCCAAAGGTACCAGTTCTTAACTGAGTGCAGGGTATTCAACTGGAATTCGAACACGGCTCACCGATTTCTCTTTTCGAGCCGATATCCACTGCACCACAACGCACATCCGTCACTCAACGCTTACAGCACCTGGTATTACCAAGTGGTCACCCATCTAAGTACTAACCAGGCTCAACTTCGCTGATTGAGCGAGAACCGGTGTATTCAACGTGTATGGCCGTAAGCTATATATATATATATATATATATATATATATATTAAGATATATATATATATACATATATATATATCTTAAGATATATATATATATATATATATATATATATATATATTTAGATATATATATATATATACATATATATATATATATATATATATATATATATATATATATATATATATATATATATATATATATATATATCTTAAGGTCCTTATGTATAATCAGCTTGACAATGGGCAAAAGACAAGCTAAAGGGTAACTTCTCAGTTGACAATGTGCCTTCTACTAACTTCGAGCGAGTTACATCGCATAGAAATAACCGGAGATAATTGTGCCTATGTGGCATCATGAACCTCGAGACCCAGTCGTATTGAGCGGGTAAGAGACAAAAAACAAACGAGGCAAAAAATGTCAGCAAATATTCTTGTTGGTATGTCCCGAGATCCATGATGTTGCACAATATGTGGACTTGTTTGCAGATCACTACAGGGACTGAAGTATCACATACGACGCAAGCATAAAAACTGAATTCGAGTATAAGATTATATATATATATATATATATATATATATATATATATATATATATATATATATATATATAAGACAAGAAGAAAACTGTATTTAAATCGCCTACTCGTTTCGTCCTGTGATGGACTTTATCAAGGCAAAATATATATATATATATGTAAGACAAGAGGAAAACTGTATTTAAATCGCCTACTCTTTTCGTCCTGTGATGGACTTTATCAAGGCAATATATATATATATATATATATATATATATATATATATATATGTAAGACAAGAGGAAAATTGTATTTAAATCGCCTACTCGTTTCGTCCTGTGATGGACTTCTTCAAGGCAAAAAGATGAAATGAGCTTTATTCCAAATTGCATATCTATAAACAGTGTTGGTAACTATGAAAAATGCTCACAAATCAGTCAAAAAGATTAACAGAATATTTTAGTTTTAGAATTCCTTCACGTGTAATGCAAAGTGATGAGATGTTAAAATGAAGGGAATTCAACGGTTTTCTTTGGACTTTTTATTATGTATGTTAGTCTGTTTTAGTATAATTTCCATTTTGTCTTTTTGCCTTGATAAAGTCCATCACAGGACGAGACGCGTAGGCGATTTAAATACAGTTTTCTTCTTGTCTTCTTTTTATTTAACCATCCTGTCCTTAATCTCAGATCATAACTGAGTATATTTTTCAACACACACACACACACACACACACACACACACACACACATATATATATATATATATATATATATATGTATGTGTGTGTGTTAATCATTTCACAACAGGCAAGGCAATAAAGTCACTAAGATGCAAGAGGTTACTTGATGGAAGTGAATATGAGAAAAAAGAAAACATTAAAGAGAATGAACAATAAAAAAACAATAATTAAGAGAGTATGTTGTAATTTGTGGTTAGTTCTTTTTAGTCAGATATGTCTCACGTGTATTAAAACTATAAATAATTATTTTTAAATATGTTCAAGTGAAATATTTTTCATCTGTAGCTTCTTGACAAAATCCAACGGAGGATCTGCAATGTAATTGACCCCGACCTGATAGCTCAACTCCAGTCACTTTCTCACCGACGTAATGTGGCTTCCCTCTGTCTCTTCTATAAATACTTTCACGGCTTCTGCTACGATGAGTTTAGCTCCCTGGTGCCTCCTCTGCATAAGTTTAGCCGAACTACCAGACTAGTGACTCAATCCCACCCATTTACAGTAAAACCGATCAAATGTAACCGCAACTTCTGCTCCCAAATCTTCTTTTCTCACACTTCCTGCCTGTGGAATTCCCTTCCGTATACTTGCTTCTCTGACAGCTATAATCTAGAATTTCAATTGCCATCTCCTGTCCCTTTGACTTGCGTCCTTTCCCCTGATAACCCTTGTATCATGATTTTCTCCCTTTCCTCTCTACTGTCATGCATAATGCATGGCGTCCACGTTCAAAAGGATGATAATAATTGACACAGGGAAAGAATAACAACACAGTAAAAATAAATAAAAAGAAGGAAAGACGAAGAAGAAAGAAAATAAAAACAATGGGGAATGATTTTCAGAAGAAAGATGATCATTTTACGACTTTCATTTTGTTATGTTTCGCATTTTTGGGCGCGTTGTAGTTGTCGTATCACAGCTCTGCATGTCCTTTGTGACGATAGCGTTTTCTGTTTCTTACTTCTCCAGTTATTCTCTATTTAAAATTGCCTATTAATTCTTTATAATAATTGTGTTTAACTTCTGGTTTCTGGAACGAGTATTGGCCGTAAATGCTGATATCAATCACATTCGATACCATGCCCATCTGTCTTCTTGTATATAAACGATAAAGTTAGAAAAGTGGCGATTAGAATGAGTAGGACAAAAGTATACCTGCTAATGACATCAGCTTATCCAACTGCTACCCGAAACTATCCCCTGCTTTCATGCAAGATCCATTGTGAGCATTATTAACTTAATACTAAAGAAGTAATTTTTGAGATAACACAGTACGATGTAATCTTGTTGTTATTTGGATTAGCTCCGTGCAAATGATTAAAAGCGGCACTTGCTTGAATATCTCTATGGTTGCAACGTAACAACGAAACGTGACGAGCTTAGCATGAGCTTAAAATCGTAAATGACTTTGTTTGAAGTATCTTATAAAAGCGATCTCTTCAGCGGCATAAAACCTTCTTTATTCTAAGAAACTACACTTCTTAATCAGTTAGGCTTTCGTTAATATCACACCCCATTCATTATGTTGATTTTTCAACTACCCCTCTATCATGAGTTGGTCTTGAGCCTTATATTGATTAAGCTTTTAAAATACATGAATAAGAAACAATTACACATACCACACAGGATTAACACAGGAAATTTGAATTAAGAAATTTTTTCTCTCCACCTATGTATCTGTCATCGCACCAGCTTTCTCAGCTTTCTATTGCTCCTTTCTAACTAGTTTGTACTCCTCACTCTTTTCTAATTAATCTTTTTACAGTTATGCAGCCCCCTGCACATCAGTGGCATTTCTGCCTTGCTCGCGGTGAAATGATTAAAAAAAAGCTTTAAATACTTTCATTTTAATGTTAATGGTACTTTTAGCAGAGGCTCAGTCACGATGACTGATGACTTCGTGTTAGCATAACTATTAATGGCTTCGAAATAGTTTCGGCTACTTATTTCACTCACAAGACGTTGTATCGCTTTCAGACCGATAACATCAAGAAGTCACTTTCCTGAGAAATCGATCATGGTGAGATTCGAACACGCGTCTCTTGGTCAGAGAGCAAATTTTCTAACCATTCGGATACGTGTCCATATTAGAACTGTCATCACAGGGAGAAAAATAACACAACACATAAGATATACCATTATCAAAGCTAATAAATTTCTGATGTCAAACAGTTTATTTCGTTGAAACGTTGTGCCTATATTAATTGTGAAATTAGCCCTTTCCGTATAGGAAACATTCAGTAGACATTAATCAGTTTGTGATTCTCGGTCAATTTATAAAATCTTTTTATGAAAACGATTTTTCAAGAAAAATGAAGTTCACCGTTACTGCTCTTCGTTGTACTGATAGAAGTTTCCTTCCCAACCTTTTGTTTAATGTGATGTGAAATTTCAACATCTTCATTTTATCATTATTTTCTCTATAGTTACATGTGCTAACCATTTCTTCTATGTAACAGAACACTGACTTTTAAATGTTTAATTGCACGGAATTACAGGATAGTTATTGGGGTGGGGGGGCTACTAACTAAAGAGTGATTATTAGAATTCTCAGGAGGGTAGGTGGAATGGTTGAGAAGAAGATTTTCAAACGAAACGCGATAAAATGTACGTTTTAAAAATATATAATTAATCCAATAAGAGTTCTAAGGAGAATCGAACCAAGAATTCAAGATTCAGTAAAATTGAACCAAGAATTTAAGATTCAGTAAAATTGAGCAAAATTCAAGATTCAGTAAAATTGAACCAAGAATTCAAGATTCAGTAAAATTGAGCAAATCCCAAATTGTCATCACTATCCAATTCCCGCCGATAAGAAGAAGACATTATTAATGTGTTTTCTGAATTTCTCCTCCTGTCAAAGTGAATGAAGAGGGTTTCTACGTCATACAGACAAGTTCACTTATCTGGGCAGTATCAGCAGACCCGAGGGTGTCACAAAAGAGGATATTCAAAGCTGACTAGGAAAGGCCAGGAGTGTGTTTAATGAAATGAACAACATCTGGAGATCAACACAGTACAGCACCAACACCAAGCTGAAGCTATACCAGAGCTGTGTTGTATCTACTCTCCTCTACGGATCCGAGTCCTGGAGAATGGCTAAGACGGATCTCGCCAAACTTCGATCCTTTTCACACCATATACTGAGAATATTTTGGCCAGAGAAGATCTCCAATGAAGACCTGTTGAAGAGATGCAAACAAGAGAACATGAACACCATCATTACAAGAAGGCAGTGAAGATGGATTGGGCATGTGCTCCGGAAAGATCCACAGTCAATCACAAGAACAGCACTGGACCCCAGATGGCAAAAGAAAGAGGGGAAGACCAAGAACGACATGGAGAAGTACGGTGGAGAATGAGATGAAAGTCATGCAGTACTCTTGGGGTTCATTGACTAGTCTGGCCCAAGATAGTCAGAGAAACACTTTCTCTCCTGTAACACCACGCAACCCCCGTTCTGTCATCCACCTGACCAGGCCCTTCAAATATGTTATCCGCTGCTTTCCCCTGTCTCTTTTTCCCTCTGTCTGGCCTGTTAGTATCAGGTTCTCCAAGCCCTCCTTCCTCATTGCATGTCCCTGGAACTTTAGTTGTCTCTTCCTGATGCTCAGTATTAATTTCTTTTTCGTTTCTATCCTTTCCAAAACCTCATCATTGCTCACATGCTCGATCCATGATATTCGCATCAAGTTTTTCCTTCATCTTCGATATTGTCCAGCATTCACTGCCATATTGAAGAAATGAAATCACATAGCAATCCAGTACTATCTTCTTTGTTTCTTGCGAAATTGTCCTATTTCTTAATACTTTACTCAACTTCGGGAATGCTTCCTTCACCATGCCAATTCGACTTCGGATCTCTGTGCCGCACTTTCTACAATCTTCAAAAGTTTAAATGCAATGTCAATCGTTATCTTCCATTTTCTTAATCTTACCCATCTTCCTAAATTCTATCCCCCTCCCTAAATCCCATTCACCTCCCATCCTTTCTTCGACATCCCCTGTACCCCCTGTACCCCCCCTCTCTCTCTCTCTCTCTCTCTCTCTCTCTCTCTCTCTCTCTGTCCGTAACACCTTGCACACCAGTTGCAGTCTTGCCTTACTTAGGATGAAATGATTTTAATAAAAAAAAAAAAAATAGAGTTTAAATTATTAATGAAACACTGCCTTTGCTTTTTAAAAAAATATTTACATATATATTGGTAATGGTAATTGTAACATTAGAAGTTTCCTTATAAGGAAAGACATGGAATTCATTAACCGTACAGCCAGTGCTGCTGGAGTTACGCTTTTACTCCCTCCCCACGACCATAAGGTTGGGATCAAATTGCAGTATCTGTTTTCCTAATTTATAATTTTAATAATTACATTAGCTGTTTCCTTATAAGGTAACATTCATTGATCGAGCAGCTTGTTCTATCGTTAGGAAACTAGATTTCTCGAGTTCACTCACTGTTAACACCCTCTCCAGTATTAAGGGGGTTTCCTTCCTAACCTTTTGTTTGAAGTGGTGTGGAAGGTCAGCATCTTGTCATAATTTCTTTTCTATCTTATTTTCTGGTCTACTGTTAACGGTACTATTAATCGTTTCTTTATAAGGAAACATTGGCATTTGTTGACCAAGCAACTAAAACTGCTTTCGGTAGAAATTTATAAAATATTTTGTCTTAATTCAGGAAAATATGTTTCTTAAGCTGTTATCACTTTTTCCATTATTGTTGAGTGTTTCCTTCCTAAGCTTTTTTTTTAAGTAGTGTGGAATGTTAATTCCTTGATTATATAATTTTTTTTTATTTTTTAGTTACATGTGATATCCATTTTACTTGTTGCTATTAAAAGTCCTCAAGTAGTTCTGCTATCAGGAATAGTTCTTGTTTCTTAAAATAAAGACCAGCATTCAAACTTATAATAGTTATTAAAATATTTTGTTAAAATTGTTATGCTGAAATATCTAATGATCATCATTTATCCATCAAACCCAATGGTGCATAGGGCAGCAACTTTTGTTGCTGTAACAAAATGTTTTTTACGGGGCAAGGTTGTTAGCCCTACACCCAACCCTGGAGGACCATTCTTGGTCCTTACGTTTACAGTACCTGGTATTCACAAACGGTCACCCATTGAAATACTGACTAGGCTCGATGATGCTTAACTTCGGTGATCGGTCGGGAACCGGTGTATTCAACACCATATAGCCGTATACAAATATCTAGCGATGCTATTACGGAATTTCTACGGATATTTTATTGTCGTAGAACCCACCATAAGCTTACTCAATAATTAACTTGAGAATCAAGATTCATCAGAAATTTAAAATTAAAAAACCATGAAATTTTCAGGGGTCTTCCTACCATGATGATAGTCAGTCAGGTAATTGTCGCTTGGGCGATCATGTCTCGAAAGAGACATGACTGACTGGGCAGAAGATTATCCCGCAGTAGATTGCCATTTCTTTCTGCGCTAGACTGGTTGCCGACCAAGGCTATAGAACCCAATCTGTTCTGTCATTTAACTTATAGCTGGAAGAATAAGAGATAGATTATATTACATTATTATATTAAGTATAATTAGTGGGGGATCAGTTTATTACTTCATAACAATAGAAGACAGATCGCCCCAATTTATGCCCAGTATAAGCTTTTAATTATGTTTCAAACTAATATATTCAGTCAGTCAGTCAGTTAAGTGTCATACGTGATACGCACTTTGGGCGATCATGTCTTGAAAGAGACATGACTGAATGGGCAGAAGATTATCCCGCAGTAGGTTGCCATTGCTTTCTGTGGTAGACTGGTTGCCGACCAAGGCTATAGAACCCAATCTGTTCTGTTATTTAACCTATAACTGGAGGGAAGAGACAAATTAATACCTTTCCCAATGGTATTTGTGCGTAAGTGAATGCAATGAATTCAACTGGAATTCGAACTTGGCTCCCCGATTTCTCGTTCCGAGCCGATATCCACTGCACCACAATGCACATCTTAATACAGCTTATAGTAGTTTTGGTTAAAACTTATAAAATTATTAAAACAATTTTTCAGGAAAATATTTCTCAAGTTAAATGTCATTGTTCCTTTCAGTTGGAGGTTTCCTTCTTCACATTTTAACATTAACAGCTTATGTTATTTCTTGTCAAGGTCGGTTCACTGTGCAGGGCCAGGAAGTTTTCCCGTCTGAGTCCATCCTGCACATATATAAATCTACCATCCGCCCGTGTATTGAATACTGCTGCCACATCTGGTCGGGTGCTCCTGCTATTCACCTCGGGGTTCTTGACAAAATCCAACGGAGAATCTGTAATGTGATCGATCCCGACTTGACAACTCAGCTGCAGTCGCTGTTTCACCAAAGTGACGTGGCTTTCCTGTGCCTCTTCTATAAATATTTCCACGGCTTCTGCTCCAATGAATTTAGATCACTGGTGCCCCCTAGGTATGAAATTACACGAGTTACTAGATTAGCAACTAGGTCCCACCCTTTTACAGTGAAACCAATAAAATGTAACTGCAATTTCTACTCTAACAGCTTCTTTTCACGCACTCCCCGCCTGTGGAATTCCCTTCCATATACTTGCTTCCCCGACAGCTACAATTTTCAGGAATTTAAAGGTAAGGTCAATATCTCACTAAATCCCATCCATTCTCTCAAGGTCTTTTCTCCATCTACTCCACCCCCATCCTCGGTATTCTCGTCCGTCTGTTACCCTCCTCCTGACATCCCATATAACTAAATCCTCTCTCTCATCACTTTCCCCTATGTAGCCCCTTGCGCAACAGTGGCAGTAGAATGCCTTGCTTGGGGTGAGATGATTAAAAAAAGAAGTTATATGTGCTATTCATTTTAGTTGTTGAAAGTCCTCGAGTATTGTGGTTTCTGCTTATCTCGTGAAGTTCTTTGCGACAGTATTTGTCTATCCTTCCGAGATGAGATAGTATTTACAGTATTTACATCATTCGGACTATTGTCCTCATCTTTGTTGCCATTTTTTACGAAGTTTAATGATTGATCATTCTATTTGTCTATATTTCTGAAGTGAGGTAGTATTTACAGTATTTACATTATTCGGACTATTATCCTCATCTTTGTTGCCATTTGTACGACGTTTAATAATAGATCATTCTATTAGTCTATCCTTCCGAGATGAGATAGTATTTACAGTATTTACATTATTCGGACTATTGTCTTCATCTTTGTTGCCATTTGTACGACGTTTAATAATCATTCTATTTGTCTATATTTCTGAGATGAGGCAGTATTTACACTACATTATTCGGACTATTTTTCTCATCATTTTTACAAAGTTTCGGCCGTTGTACGCCCTACGGAATGCTAGAAAAAATCATTAACGTCAAAAGTTGCTATATGAGCTCTGGTAAAAAAAATAGTAGATAAAATCATTAACATCAACAATTTCAGTATGAACTTTAGCAATAAATGGTTACTGAAACATTAGGTATATAAGCCCCAGAAATTCACTTGCTGTTGTCCTCAAGGACACATAGTCTAGGGATATAGAAGCTGGTTAATTCCAGTGACTTGACCCAAAGAGTTGTGAATCCAATACCAGTGGTGTAGCCTGGAATTAAACTCTCAACTTAGAGAGTTAGGTTAAAGGGAGATAACTCATGACTACCAGAAGCGGCTTCGCACAAGGAATGAGAATAATATACCCAAGTGATCGTAATAAAAGGATCGGTTCGAAATTCCTATCACCTGAAGAAGGCCGGAGCATACAACTGTCGAAACATTGTAAAAATGAATATGGCAACAAAGATGAGGACAATTTTTGTTGCCATTTGTACGACATTTTGGCCGTTGTACGCTCCAGCCTTCTTCAAGTGCTAGGAATTTCAAACTGAACCCTTTATTACAATCACTGGGGTATATCATTCTCATTCCTTGTGTAGCAGTGGTTCGACTGGGAGTCATGAGTTATCTCCCTCTAACCCTGCAAGTTACTTGTTCACCATGCTGTAGCCTGTTATTGAACTCACAACTCTTTGGGTCAAGTCACAGGAACTAATCAACGTCTATATCAACTAAGCCATATGTCCTTAAGGAGAACTGAATTTTAGGGACTTATAAACCTAATGTCCAGTAACCCTTTTTTTACCAGAGTTCATATTGCAATTTTTTTATATGTTGTTTTCTCTAGCATTTTTTATGTTAACAGTTTTCTCTAATATTTTTTTATCAGTGCTCATATTGCAATTTTTGACACTAATGATTTGCTCTGGCACTTCGTATTACTGGTTCCCATATTGTGCTCATCTCTACTAGTCGACTTCGGAGATTTTTGAAATTCTTAGCACCTGAAGAAGACCGGAGCGTACAATGGCCGAAACGTCGCAAAAATGGCAACAAAAATGAGGATAATAGTCTGAATAATGTCAAAAGTGTTCTTTGCGCCAGTGCACAAGATTCGGGGAAGGAGGATCTTCGCCAATCCCTACATGTCCACACGTTCAAAGACGTTTTAACGATTGCCCTGCATACATCTGACATTTTAGAAATTTCTGAACAGGTTTGATATTAAATGTTTTTTACTTCCTTGACACCTAGTAATTCATAGTAACTGTTGATGAGCTTTTCTCTTTGGCAATTAGGCTTTATGAATTTAAACTAGATTGGCGGTGAGGTCTCATCATCTGACAGTTGAAGTGGCTAACCGCAACTGTAATTTCTATGCAACAACAGCTACAATCTCCAGGAGTTTAATGTAAGGTCAATAGACACCTCCTAACACAATAACTCGCATCCATTCTCTCAAACACTCTTCCCACCTACATCCTTACCCGTCTATCACCTTCCTTCTGACATTTCCTATATCTAATCACTCTCTCTCTCATCATCTTCTCCTATGTAACCCCCCTGCGCAATAGTGGCAGTGGAATGCCTTGCTTGAGGTGAAACGATTAAAAAACCAAAAACATTTAATCTCTTGCACTTCTCACTCTTCTGGTTTCTTGCTTTCCAGTCAAGAAATTAAATGCAATGTGAACCGTTATCTTCTGCGGTTGATACAGTTTTATGTGGTAAATACTTGGGAAGTGTTCTGACAGAGGATGGAAAGTGCGACATGGAGATCCAAAGACGCATTGGCCTGATGGCCAAAGACTCATTTCAGAAGCTAACCAAATTACTGAAAGACAGGAAAATATTATTAGAAACGAAGTGTGTTGGATTACTATGTGGTATCTGTTCTTCTGTATCGAAGTGAATGTTGGATGATCTCAACACGGATGAAGGAGAGGCTTGAGGCAGCAGAAATGTGGTTTTACAGAAGGATGCTGAGGATACCATGGACTGAGCACGTGTGCAACGATGAGGTGTTGGAGAGAATGCAAAAGAGAATAAGTTCATACCTAATATCAGAAAGAGACAAATGAGGTTCTTGGGACACGTAATGAGGAAGGAGGACCTAAAGAATTTAATACTCACAGGGCTGATAGAAGGAAAGCGAGAGAGAGGGAAGCAGCGCGCGACCTACTTGATAGGTCTGAGCAAATGGATGGCGGAGCGGGGTTTAGAAGAGAAAAATATATTGAGAGCGACAAAAGACAGGGGCAAGTAGAGGGCCATGATCGCTTACGTCCTAAATTTGTGTTCACTCTTCTTAATGTTTTTTTTTTTTTCATATTCTCTGACGGCCAGTAACCCCCGAGGTTTTAGTGGCTTCATTGCCCTGCTTAGGGCGAAATGATGTTACAATATCACCTGTTAAATGGTTACCTAAAGCAAATGCGTCTTCATGCTTGTAAAATGATTAATTCTAAATATGATTGCCTTTCGGCCACCATGTGTTCCACCCACAGTTCTTAGGAATGGCAGCTGCAGATCTATCGGCTGGGTGGCTGTAGAAGCCATACAGGCGGATAAGACTTCCATGCACCCTCTCCTCATCGTCATCATCAGAAGCACTACCACCACCACCTCAGTGCCACAGCCTCTACCTAATCACCTGCCTCATTGTCAGCGGAGCTTTATCGTAACGAGAGAATCTGTAGAAGTGACGTTTCACGGCTTTGAGATAAGCCGGCTTTGCGGCATCAGTTTCATCAGTTTGCGTCGGCCAATCGTTATCGCTTCTTTCTTTCTTTCTTTCTTTCTTTCTTTTCTTTCTTTCTTTTTCTTTCTTTCTTTCTTTCTTTTTTTTCTTTTTTTCTTTCTTTTCTTTCTACCTTCCCTTTTTAACTTCTTTCTCTCTGTTCGCCATTTCTGTCCATCTTTCTCTCTTTCTATCTCATATTTCTCCTTGATATCCTTCCTTTCTTCAAAATTTCTTTCTTTCTTTTCTACCTTCATTTTTTCCTTCTTTTTCGCCATTTCTGTTCATCGTTTTCTTTCTATCTCCCATTCCTTCCTGCCATTCTTTTTTTTGTTCAAAATCGCTTCTTCTTTCTTTCTTTCTTTCTTTCTTTCTATTCCAAAGTAGAAACAATAACCGATACGTCATCCGTGGCGTAAATTAATTTCTTCGATTTTATTCGTAAACAACATCCCTGAATGAAGCGATATTTGCAACAATCAAAATTATTTCTCGCTTCCACCGAAACTTCTTTAATTTGTTTCGCATGGTGAAGTTGGGGGTCAAATATAACACATGATTTTATTTTGAATATTATGCATACCTCAAAAAGCGAGATTTATGCTTCCATATATCATATGCAAAATGATCCCTCTTTACGGAGCAATGGTTATTAAGCGTCCTTCGCCGATCGTAAAAACTGACATCGATCCCCTAATTCAGTCAGTTAAGTGCCATACGTGATACACGCTTGGCCGATCATGGACTAATTACGCAATCATATAACCGAAACAGCTTTATATATTTGTTGTGGTGTTATTTTCGCAGTGGAGGCTAGTATTTGTGCTAAAGTCGGTCCAAATACGTTCGACGTACAAAACGTTAGGAACTTGATATAATTTGTATTACGCAGTGTAATCTTGCCAGGTTTCTGACTACTTTCGTATTCGACTAACTGTCGACTACTATCGTCCAACATCTACTGATCCCCGTTCCTCTTACTACTCCTACTTAAATGAGGTGGAAAAGGATATTCACTATAGAATAGGTGTGTTTCAGCTTAACACAATTATAGATGTTATTTTTATTGCTGTTGGTTTGGGTTTTGGGTTCTTTCACTTGAACGTCCAATACTTGCTAAAACGCTTTCGTCGCTGAAATAAGTTCAGTCAGTCAGTTAAGTACCATACGTGATACAAGTTTTAGGCGATCATGTCTCGAAACAGACAAGACTGACTTAGCAGAAGATTATCCTGCAGTAGGTTGCCATTGCTTTCTGTGGTAGACTGGTTACCAGCCAGGACTATAGAACTCAGTCTGTTCTATTATTTAACCCATAACTGGAGAGAAGAGACGAGTTAATACCTTTCCCAAGGGTATTTGTGCGTAAGTGAATGCAAAGAATTCAACTGGAATTCGAACTCGACACCCCGAGTCGATATACACCTCACCACAATAAGTAAAGGAAAAAGGAAGGAGACGGAGACACTCGGAATATATTTAGAACTGTTTTTTTTCCTTTATTCACGAGGTAGTGACGATCTTTTGAGATGAAAAATCTTCCTGAGCAAAAGATACATCGACTCATGGAGAGCCCCAGTTAAAATGATTGATATCTACCAGGAAGCTGCATCTTTCATGTGCATGCGCGGACGGTCTTTATTTTATTTTATTTTATTTTATTTTATTTTGTGTTTTAATTTAATTCCCCACGCAATACACACTCGACGATGTCCAAAAATTATGCCACGAAAATTTTCTGACAAAAGAAAACAACAAATACGAAGAATTTAAGGTAAATCTTCGTTGTTTCCCCTTCAAATTTATCCAAAATAGCATTATCTCTGTGCAAATGTATATGCTGAACTCAAATCAAGTGTTAGTTATTGAAGAAACTTACCTTTTTTTTTATCTAAATGTCCATAAAAAAACGAACTATATCTTGCACTTTTTCTCTCCCGTAACTCTCACGAAGTCATGTAATTAACTGCAGAATGACGTACTGCGTAATGCAACGAATTTTGGCAGGTTTTTAGTCGATTTTTCTTCTTTTACTGATACTTCCGGCGATGTACTTCCGGTAATGAAAGTAATGCGTTATTGTATTTCTACGCTTATTACTTTCATTACAGAAGTTTCAGTAAAGGAAGAAATTCGACCAAAATTCGACAGAATTGCTGCCTACGTAGAACGTCATTCTGTAGTTAATTACATGACTTCGTGAGAGTTATGGGAGAGAAAAAGTGCAATATATAGTTCGTTTTTTTTATGGATATTTAGATAAAAAAAGGTAAGTTTCTTCAATAACTAATTGTTGATTTGAGTTCAGCATATACATTTGCACAGAAATAATGCTATTTTGGATAAATTTGAAGGGGGGAAAAGCCGTCGGCACCTAAAACGAACATTTACCGAATTTAACTACATTTTTAGCCCTTAGACTATTGTCACCATTATTTTTTGTTATTTTCACAACTTTTCGGCCATTATACACATGGCCGTATCTGACTACCGGGCACACCGGGCACGGGTCCGGGCCGATCCGTGCAATCATATTGAAAATCCGGGCAAAGAAAAATGTCTTCGTCAGAAATCAAACCAAGCAATTCACGAAGAAAGAAAGAAAGAAAGAAAGAAAGAAAGAAAGAAAGAAAGAAAGAAAAACGAAGAAAACATCCGAATGAACGCAGTAAAAATCTGTTTGTTTCTTTATTAATTTTGGGAGAAAAGACTGGTTATACTCAGAAAGTCCAAACCCGATTTCCTGCTTTCATTCACGTTCTGTGCCTAATTTCCATTGAAATAGCCGAAAAAATCCGCACAAATCATAATTTCTGGAAACGGATGACACTGATGACGTCATCATATTGTCAACTAATAAATCCGGGCAATTTTCTCTGTGTCCGGTGATTTTTTTAGCATCAGCTACGGCCCTGATTATTCACACCGGCTCTCATCAGATGCTTGCTTATCCGAGTAAATTTCAGAGAATTTCGAAATGAAAACTACGAATAAATAGTGTGCTCATCCTGGTTAGCTCATCTTGTTTTTATGTCGTAAAATTCACTCTGTTTTCATTGTCTAACTGACCACTTACGCAGCCGCAATATTTAGTCATGATTTGCTTAATATTAACTCATTAGCTTAATCCTAATCAGCCAATAACAATAACGAACCATGATTTGTTTAATCCCATTCACCCAGCAACAGTAAGGTGCTTAGCAACATCGCCCCTCCCCAGCAGATGCGCCTTGCATATCCTTCCATGTGAAGAAAAATGCTATGAGCACAAATAAAAGACCCCTGCTAGAAAATGAAAATTTAGTACTCTGAGACTTTACAAGTTGCCTTATACAAAGAAATATATATATATATATATATATATATATAGATAGATAAATAAATAAATATAAATATATCCATCCTGTCTAAGAAAATCTTATTGACAAAATAATTTGACAAACTTACAAAATCTAAAGACCTGTAAAAAGAAATTGCAAGAATGTGGCATTGAAACAAAACCAGCATTCCAGTAATAATAGGAGCACTAGTAACAATTAACATTACCTCAGCTCTCATAAAAACACTTTGTAAAGCATTGTACCAAATTACTACTATTACTATCAATAATAATAGTAATAATGTTACTATTATATATGTGCTACAGCAAACATCTCTTTCTGTACTACTGATATGCTTGTTAGTTGAGTGACTATCAGTGCTGTGCTTAGCAACATTGTGGCCCCCACCGCAGAATGCGCCTTGTGGCACCCCTAGCCACAGAATACAATTTGCGCCTCCTCCCCAGAACATATTGAACCCACAATAAATGGTACTTTAAACAAAATAACATACTCTCAGGACACGGGTATTCCATGATCACAAAAAAAACGGAAGAAATCACGGAATTGGCATTTTGAAGCTATACATTACGAATGTTTTCACAACTTTTAGCTACTTTTTGATTTCCTATTTTTATAGTCATTTCAGTGCATTTCGGCTCTCAATCTCCTACAAGTTTTTTCAAGGAATTTTCAAAAAATTTAAACCCAAATTTCAAAAGCATTGTTCTACAGAAAGTTTGATATACTGCCAAAAATGAGACTTCAGTCGGTTATTTCAAAAATGGAGTCGCAATGTCAGAAAGTTTTGCTATATTGACGAAAAACTTCGCAGACTGTTAGAGTCGCTAGATTTTCTTAAACGGTTTATGACATCTTGAAAGTTTGAATATACATGTTATGTTCTTGTATGTATGTTGAAACATATATCTATAATCTGTTTCTCTCTCAAGTTCTTTTTTTTTTAATTACAAGTGATTTGCGGCCTCTTCGGGCCCCGGAAGGCTTCTATCAACGATTATAGACGCTCGTGGCCTAGGGGTAGAATCGCCGACTGACGCCGATTCGGTCGGGTTTCAATCCTGGGTTAGGAAGCGATCGGAGTCTAACCGTACTGATGAACTGTGATACAACGAAACAGATCTGTCTGCAGATGACTATATATATATATATATATATATAAAGAGCGAGACGGTTTGATAGATGTCTATTTCAACATACAAGTATGATAATAATTTTCCAGTAAATCCTAATAATTATTTTGTCAACTTTTTTCATTACAACAGATCTGTAGAGCCAAGGAGCCTTGCGGCTTCCCGAGGTCTTTTCCCCCACGCCCGCAATTGCGGGTTGTGCGCGGGCCCTAAGCACGGCTCTGCCCAGCAACAATGTTGAGTCATGATTTTCTTAAGCCTATTCATTCTATATTGAGACATGTCAATTACACTTTTTCACCCAAGAAGAAGACTGAGTAATGGTTTTCTTAATTCATTCTATAAAAATATTGAATAGTTTAATCTTTTTCATCCAACAATATGAAGTTATGCTTTTCCTAAGACTATTCATCCTATAACAATATTGAGACATATCATTCAAAAAAATTTTCACCCAACAAGAACGTTGAATCATGATTTGCTTCACCCTATTCAATAACAATTCTTCTTCTCCTGTGCCGTGTCCCTTCAGGACCCAGCTGAACATGGACTTTCACTTTAGCCCTGTCATTTATCTCTCTCAATATTTTGGTATCTCTCCATTTGCCTAGGCCTATCAAATACGTCATTCGTTGCTTTGCCCTGTCTCTCTTACATTCTATTTTTTTATAATCATATCGCCACAAGCAAGGTATTTTACAGCCACTGAGGCGCAGGGGGGTTACATAGGAGGGAAGTTATAAGAAAGAGTGACAGGTCATAGGGGGTGTCAGGAAGTGGGTAAGAGAAGGATGAGAATACTGATGAGAGTGAGGTGGACGGAGAAAGGAGCATGAGAGAGAGGATGCAGGTTAGTGAGATAGGAGATGACTATTGACTTTACATTTAAATTCTTGGAGACGGTAGCTGTCGGGCTATCTATCTATCTATCTATCTATCTATCTATCTATCTATCTTTACAATCATATCGCCCCAAGCAAGGTATTTTACTGCCACTGGTGTGCAGGGGGGTTGCATAGGTGGAAAAGTATGAGAAAAAGTGACAGATTAACGGGGGTACCAGGAAGTGGGTAAGAGAAGGATGAGAATACTGATAAGAGTGGGGAGTGGACTGAGAAAGGAGCCTGAGAGAGAGAGGATGCAGGTTAGTGAGATAGATGACTATTGACTTTACATTTAAATTCTTGGAGATTGTAGCTGTCGGGGAAGCAAGTAAATGGAAGGGAATTCCACAGGTAGGAAGTGCGAATAAAAAAAACTGCTGGTGTAGAATTTGCGTTTACATTTTATTGGTTTCACAGTAAAAGGGGGAAACTAGTTGCTAATCTTGTAGCTCGAGTAAATTCATATATAGGAGGCACAAGTGAGCTGAGTTCATCGGAGCAGTGATTAATCTCCTGTGAGTATTAAATTTCTCAGGCCCTCCTCCCTCATTACGTCCCAGGAAACTCATCTGTCTCTTCCTCATATATCCCGAAAGGAATACAGTATAAAAAGATCAGTTGACGAATGGAAATCCACACCAGGAATAAGGAATAGAGATTTATTATACTAAGGTACAATTAACAATAAAACACATGTAGGCAAGCCACGGGTTGGAGCGGAATCGACTATCGAATAGTGAATGCCTTCGTCTAAGACGTTTTCTGTATTTACTAGCCTTCCCACGCAAGGCCAGATGGGACACATGGTCATTTTATAGTGGGTATTCCCGGCCATATAGACGGGCCAAAAAATGTCTGTATTTTTTTAGTCGTGGTTCTACCCTTCGGCGGAACCACGACTGGGTTTGTGCTTTCTGCTCGGAAGCGGAGAGCGCCCTCTAGCCGAAGGCAGAGGGCTGACAGGGTCATAGAGCAGTCCGGCGAATGCCTAAGAGCTTTTTGTATTAACTAGCCATCCCACGCAAGGCCAGATGTGACACATGGTCATTTTATAGTGGGTATTCCCGGCCATATAGACGGGCCAAAAAATGTCTGTATTTTTCCCCAGTCGTGGTTCCACCCTTCGGCGGAATCACGACTGGGTTTGTGCTCCCCGCTCGGAAGCAGAGAGCACCCTCTACCCGAAGGCAGAGGGCTGACAGTGTCATAGAGCAGTCAGGCGAATGTCTAAGACCTTTTTGTATTTACTAGCCATCCCACGCAAGGCCAGATGTGGCACATGGTCATTTTATAGTGGGTATTCCCGGACATATAGCCGGGCCAAAAAAATCTCTGTCTATTTTTCCCCAGTTGTGGTTCTACCCTTCAGCAGAACCACGACTGGGTTTGTACTCTCTGCTCGGAAGCAGAGAGCTGACAGTGTGATAGAGCGGTCAGACGAATGCCTGAGAGCTTTTTGTATTTACTAGCCTTCCCACGCAAGGCCAGATGTGACACATGGTCATTTTATAGTGGGTATTCCCGGCCATATAGCTGGGCCAAAAAATCTCTGTCTATTTTTACCGAGTCGTGGTTCTACCCTTCGGTGGAACCACGACTGGGTTTGTGCTCTCTGCTCGGAAGCAGAAAGCGCCCTCTACTCGAAGACAGAGAGCTGACAGTGTCAGAGCCCAGTCAGGCGAATGCCTAAGACATTTGTATTTACTAGCCATCCCACGCAAGGCCAGATGTGACACATGGTCATTTTATAGTGGGTATTCCCGGCCATATAGCCGGGCCAAAAAATGTCTGTCTATTTTTACCGAGTCGTGGTTCTACCCTTCGGCGGAACCACGACTGGGTTTGTGCTCTCTGCTCGGAAGCAGAGAGCTGACAGTGTCATAGCGTCGTCAGGCGAATGCCTAAGACATTTTCCGTCGTACCGCTCGTTACCGTCTTTTATAACTTAGAGCATTCTATTCTCGGGGATGGCAGGATGTTACCACTATAAAACTTCCTAATGTTGAGTATGAGATTTCTTCTCGTTTGCTTCTCGGGCTCAGTTCATGGCGTCCCTGTATCATTCTGTAGAACCAAATTTTCTGCTGCTCTTTTTAACAATATTGAGACAATGTTTAATCATTTTCACTTAGTATTGAGTCATGATTTGTATAATTTTATTCAACCAAGTACAATACTAAGTCATATAGTCTTTTTTTAATACTATTCACTTAACAGCAGGAGAGAGAAGCATGTTTTATTTGATACTATTCAAACAATATTTGAAATAGGCTTTGTTTCTGAATATCTATATTTCTCTCGCTGCAATTCACCTTTGTAAAATTTTCATTGTCTCTTTTGCTGACTTGTTCATTTTGTGATTTATTTATAACTAGCAGTATAACCCGGCGTTGCTCGGGTGTAATGAAAGCTTTAAAACTAATCCATGGTTCTGGAGCTCAGACTCTTTGGGCGTTGGCACGAAAGACTAAAAAGCAATAGTTGTTTCCAGTTAAAGCGAAACCGTAGACTGAAAGAAAAATGAATGGATGTAAGTCAAATTTTGATTTCCTGGTATCGATATCAAATTAGTTTTTTTCGTTATAAACTGAATTTTGAAGGCTAAATAAGTCCTCTGAGTAAATGGTATCATGGCTGAGACTAAGAACTACAATTATACCTACTTAGAGCCAAACCCGAAGCAAAAACTAAAATAAAATGGCTGAAAAAATACAGTCATACAGGCAGATACACACACAAACATCTTGCCTTATATATATATATATATATATATATATATATATATATATATTGTGTGTGTATTTTGGCAGCATTTTTTCATTAATGCAGGTTTCATTGAATAATATAGACAAGTTTTGTCTATTAATTTTGTGTAGGATCCGTTCATACCGTCTGATATACTTGATGGTGATGTTGTTGAAAGACAACAAAAAATCACAGTAATTGTTGATTTTTTTTATCGGGTCTAAGCTTTCGGCTCACGTAAGCCATTATCAAAGAGTAAATATTCTATATAAATGTAAATGTTCTATGTTTACTGTGTGTTAATATTTACTCTTTGATATATATATATATATTATCGATTTTCTGGCACTATTATAAGAACTGCAACCTTGAAACTTCCGAATATCGTTTCTTTGTCTATGAGTGTATTAAATTTGATCGGACCACTCCTTCTATAACCCGATTTTTTTCGATTATCGATTTTCGATATTTATCAGGTGTACCTCAACACAAAACCTAGCTAAGAACACTCGCAGACGCTTATAGTACAACTGTGTAAATTTTCAAGAAAATCGGTTCAGGCGTTTCGGGGTCTATAGGTAACGGACACTCACACGCATAGACAAAGTTCCATTTATAAGTAAGTTTAGTTTTAGATTTCTGATCAGCCATTACTGATAAGACATCAACAGAATATAGTTTTTTATTATTTTTGTCGGCCCATGAAACTGCAGTTGATAAACACTTTATCTTCTGTGAATAAACACAAGCTTAATGAGATTGATGACGCATTAGTCTGAGGTGTTTTCTTAGTTGCTTATCTTAGTAGCTTCCGTACTGAACTTAGTACTCAGTAATAATGATGTGCGTTGTTGTGCCGAGTATATAGGCTTGGAACGAGAAATCGGAGAGCCGAGATCGAATACAAGTTGAATTCGTTGCATTCACTTACGCGCAAATAACCCTGGCAAAGGTATTAATCCGTCTCTTTTCTCCAGCTATGGCTTAAATAACAGAAAAGATTGGGTTCTATAGCCTTGGTTGGCAACCAGTTTACCACAGAAAGTAATTGCAACCTACTGCGGAAAAATCTGCTACTGAGTCAGTCATCTCTCTTTTGAGACATGATCGCCCAAGCGATATCACGGATATCACTTAACTGACTAACTGAATATAGCAGTTGGAAAAATAATTAAAGCTTCTACTGGGCATAAAGTGAGGGATCAGTTTTCAATTGTCATGAAGTAATAAACCGATCCCCCATAAAATTAACGCAAATAATATAATCTGAAACGAATACAATTAAAACTTCTGTTAGATTTAAAGTGGGGGGTCTGATTTCTGTTCTTAGGAAGTAATAAAATGAACCCCAGTAATTATTATTTATTAATATAATAATATATTCTATCGTTTCTCTCGCTCCAGTTTTAGGCTAAATAGCAGGACAAATTGGGTTCTATAGCTTTGGCTGGCAACCAGTCTACAGCAGAAAGTAATGACAACTTACTGCGGAAAAATCTTCTAGCTAGTCACTCGTGTCTCTTTCGGTATGAACAGTGTATCCCACATAAAACTTAACTGACTTATATGTCACGGTGATCCTAAGAGATCTAAAAGTCCTACTATAATTTAATATTTGTGAGAACAATGATACAGGTTTTACTTTTTTACATTTTTATTGTATATCAATTACTTGACGAATTTAAATAGACTTAAATAGGCTTTATTTATTAGGTTATTAGGAACATAATTCTGTTCTAATATATTTCATGATAATTACATAAAAATATGTTACTCATTCGTTATGATTAAAATGTCCTCTTTGTTAATTTTATATTAATTAAAAATATTAAATATTGAGATTTTTGTTCGCAAATACGTGGTGCACCCTCTATCTATACTGGAAAATATTATTAGATTGTCAAAAAAAAAAAAAAAGATTATTAGGTTGTTACTGACACAATCTCGCTGCCGACCTTGAACGGGATCTACACTCTGTGGCGAATTGGGGCAAGAAGTGGCTAGTCAACTTCAATGCGTCCAAGACCAAGCTGTTATCTGTCAACCATCACAGGCAACCTCTCTTGCCTCCCATAAGCATAGACCAAGCGATTCTCCCTGAGTGCAATACACTGCGCCTCCTCGGCCTTACCCTCTCTTCTGATCTCAAATGGAACCACTACATCGAATCCATAGCTAAATCCACTGCTAAGAAGTTTGGGTCACTGTGTCGATCCAGGACATTCTTTCCGCCTGAAACCATCCTGCATATATACAAGTCTACCATTCGAACCTGCATGGAGTACTGCTGCCATTTATGGTCAGGCGCCCCTGCCGCTCACCTCAGTGTTCTCGACAGGCACAAAAGGAGAGTTTGTAACGTGATAGGTGCTGACTTGGCGGCTCGACTACAGCCACTTCCCCACCGACGAGATGTGGCCTCCCTTTGTCTGTTCTATAAGTACTTTCATGGCTTCTGCTCAGACGAACTTAAGTTACTGGTGCCTCCTCAACAGGTGTTTACTCGTGCAACCAGAATTGCAACTGGGTCCCACCCATTCACAGTCAGGTTAACCAAATGCAGACGACATTTCTACTCCTTCAGCTTCTTCTCTCGCACTTCCTGCCTGTGGAACTCGCTCCCGTATTCTTGCTTTCCTGATGGCTACAACCTCCAGAAATTTAAATGCAATGTCAATACTCATCTACTAACCACTTGACTCTAGCCCTTCCCCCACCCCGTATATCCTTCCCTTTCTCTCCCCTCTTGCAACTGTCATCACACCTGCATTTTCATCTTTCTATTACTTCTTCCTAATTGGTTTGTAATCCTCTTCTCCCTCCTCTAATTAATTTTCTTTCAGTTATGTAGCCCCCCCCCCCCCCGCACATCAGTGGCCTTGCCCGGGGTGAAATGATTAAAAAAATATAATTCAGTCAAGTGCCATACGTGATACACGCTTTGGGCGATTATGTCTCGAAATTGACATGACTGAGTGGGCAGAAGGTTATCCCGCAATAGGTTGTCATTGCTTTCTGCGATAGACCAAGGCTATAGAACCCAATCTGCTTTATTATTTAACCCATAACTGGAGGGAAGAGACGAATTAATACCTTTCCCAAAGCTATTTGTGCTTAAGTGAATGCAAGGAATCCAACTGGAATTCGAACTCGACTCCCCGATTTGTCGTTCCGAGTCAATATTCACTGCACCACAACGCACATCCCAGGGCAACCAAAAGCATAAAAAATCTTGTACCTCAATGACAGACATGGTAATTTTCTAAGCGCAGCTTATATGTGGGACAAGGCCGAAAGTAAGGGACACCCAGTGAGAATCGATATCACTACTCAACTGTAATGATTCTAGCGAGACAAGCTTGCTGACCATTATACTATCTAAGGGTGTTCAGGGTCCCATTTTGACCGTTTAAAGCAGTAGCGTGCAGCAGGGGTACCTATATCGGGAGGGAGGGCATCCAAACAAAAAGTAAAATAATTAAGTTTTTGAAATTTGAAATTGTCTTTTAACTTCGTTATACAGGCTCATCCCTTGTTCCCTGTTTAGGATGTGGTTTCCGGCTTTCTCTTTTCCAATCTTCTCACTTTCTTTCTTTTTTTCAATTGGAGTAGATAGATCTATCTATCGCCCGGTTCACACTCTACCCACGTCTGTTGAACAGGTTAAGAGGCTCATCCCTTGTTCCCTGTTTAGGATGTGGTTTCCAGGCTTTCTCTTTTCCAATCTTCTCACTTTCTTTCTTTTTTTCAATTGGAGTAGATAGATCTATCTATCGCCCGGTTCACACTCTACCCACGTCTATTGAACAGGTTAAGAGGCTCATCCCTTGTTCCCTGTTTAGGATGTGGTTTCCGGCTTTCTCTTTTCCAATCTTCTCACTTTCTCTTTTTTTTTTTTCAATTGGAGTAGATAGATCTATCTATCGCCCGGTTCACACTCCACCCACGTCTATTGAACAGGTTAAGAGGCTCATCCCTTGTTCCCTGTTTAGGATGTGGTTTCCGGCTTTCTCTTTTCCAATCTTTTCAATCTTTTCTTTTTTTTAATTTTTTTAATTTGGAGTAGATAGACTAAACTATCGTCCGGTTCACACTCCACCCACGTCTATTGAACAGGTGAAGAGGCTCGTCCCTTGTTCCCTGTTTAGGATGTAGTTTCCGGCTTTCTCTTTTCCAATCTTTTCACTCTTTTCTTTTTTATTTTTTTCAGTTGGAGTAGATAGATTAAACTATCGCCCGGTTCACACTCCACCCACGTCTATTGAACAGGTGAAGAGGCTCGTCCTTTGTTCCCTGTTTAAGATGTCGTTTCGGGCTTTCTCATTTCCAATCTTTTCACTCTTACGTAGCCCCCTGCGCATCAGTGGCGTTACCGCCTTGCTTGGGGTGATATGATTAAAAAACAAGAGCCTTACAGCTCCACAATCCGGTGTGCATATGAATCCTTGTTTCGACAAATGAGACCCCGGAGTAAGCACTTCTGCTTGTGTCCGAGAGGCATACAATGAAAAAGTCAGAGTTAAGGTTAGGTTGAAACGCTCGGCTAAATTATTTGATCATGACCAATGAAACAAACACTTTGGAAAAAACGAAATTGTGATGAGAAATGAATCTTTTTTGTAAACGCTCAGTGTCTTTCCAAAACCGAAATTACACCACCAAAAGATTATAGTGTCTGCCTAGTGGTCCCTCATTGGTGTTATCTATTATGATTTTCTTGAATCTAACAAGAGAATTACTGACGAAGTTAATTGCCAGCGATAGATGAAATGCAGAAGCTCACTGACTTGGAATACGAGAGTTTGCCACATCCACCATACTCACCTGATCTCTCGTCCACTGACTAACGGAAAGATATTGCAAAGACGAAGAAACTCTGTTAAAAATATCTTGGTGTCTTAAGTCTTAAGAGTTTTATCGCAAAAGCATTAAAAACATTGTAATTCAATGGGAGAAATGCATAGAAGTTCAGGTTTCCTACTTTCACTGATTTAAACGCTGTTTCAAAAGCATTAATCTATATATATATATAAAAGGCAAGATGTTTGTGTGTCTGTCTGTCTATCTGTCTGTCTGTATGTCCACAATTTTTATCCGATTCTCACTAAACTTCATACAAATATTCTTTAGGCTTCCGGTCAAGTCTTGGACTACGTATTTTTCCGATTTCCCCCGATATCGTAAATCGATATTCCGATATCCGATCAGGTCTGAACAAGATCAGGATTTCAGCCCTTTTATCGTGGTTCTTGCTGCAGAATTTGCTCTAACTTGGTGAAATTATACGTTTTAGTCTCAAACCTTAGTATATCTTCTCAGATATCGGAAAGCGATACCCCCAATATTCTATCGAATCTGATCAAAAACTGATATTCAGCCATCAATACGGTTCATTTTCACAAATTTTCCTCCCGATGGATACAGTAAGTTTTCATGGATTTACTCTTTTTTTTAGTCATATCACCCCAATCAAGGTGATAACGCCACTGATGCGCAGGGGGCTACGTAAGGGTAAAAAGAATGGAAAAGAGAAAGCCGGAAACTACATCCTAAACAGGAAACAAGGGATGAGCCTCTTCACCTGTTCAATAGACGTGGGTGGAGTGTGAACCGGGCGATAGTTTAGTCTATCTACTCCAATTGAAAAAAATAAAGTAAAGAGTGAAAAGATTGGAAAAGAGAAAACCGGAAACCGCATCCTAAACAGGAAACAAGGGATGAGCCTCTTCACCTGTTAGGTTAGTTTATCCTTTGATGACTGATTTGACTCCGATATTGGAAATCGATACCCCGATATCGTATCGGGTCTGATCAAAATCAGGTTTTCAGCCCTTTCTTTGGTTTTTGCTTCGGGTTTTGTTTATTCAAAATTCAGTTTGCGACGGAAAACCTATTTGACATCGATAACGGAAATCACAATTTGACTTACATTCATTTATTTTTCTTTCAATCTACGGTTTCGCTTTAACTGGAAACAACTATTGCTTTTTAGTCTTTCGTGCTAACGTCCAAAGAGTCTGAGCTCCAAGACCATGGATTAGTTTTAAAGCTTTCATTACGCTCTAGAAACGCCGGGCTATACTGCTAGTATATATATATATATATATATATATATATATATATATATATATACACACATTGGTGCGATTGGTAAATTGTCG
The DNA here is from genome assembly GCA_037127315.1 of Ascarosepion bandense. Classification (NCBI taxonomy): domain Eukaryota; kingdom Metazoa; phylum Mollusca; class Cephalopoda; order Sepiida; family Sepiidae; genus Ascarosepion; species Ascarosepion bandense. The sequence goes on along the minus strand of JBBBDQ010002065.1, from coordinate 139,673 downwards.
CAATTATTTTATTATTTCAAAAATTCTTTACGCTGAGTCTGAGCTTCAAGACCATGGGTTAGTTTTAATGCTTTCATTACCTTCTAGAAACGCCGGGCTATACTGCTACTCCGGGAATAAAAGTTGATTATAAAATCCTCTAATGATTTCCGAACAACGTGATAAAGGGCTACTGTTGTGGAAATACCAAATAGTTTAAATCTATTCAAATATTAGCCGTTTTCGAGAATATCTTTCCATCTGAATTTCAGTCACTTTTTCGCCGACGTCATGTGGCTACGTTTTGCCTTTTCTAAAAAATATTGTCGTGTCATAGATGCTCCACCTGCTAAATTTGAGTGAGGCATTTTTCGATCGCATAGTGACTTGTGATGAGAAATGAATCTTTTATGCAAATGCTCAGCTCGGTGTCTTTCCAAAACCGAAATTACATCACCTGAAGATCATGGTGTCTGCTTGGTGGTGCGCCATTGGCGTTATCGATTACAGATTTCTGGAATCTTACCAGGTCTTCACTGCCGAAGTTTACTGCCAGTGACCGGATGAAATGAAAATTCAGTTAAGCAAAATGTGACCGCCACTGGCTAACCGACGGTGTTCAATTATAGTTCATGACGATGATGCCAGGATAATACTACAGACATTGCTACATACATCACATTCTTCTGGTCTCTCGCCCACTGACTACTACTTTTTCATCTTGACAATTCTTTAAGTTCAAAGACATCCTACTGTAAAAGTAATGCAGAAACTGCATTTCAAAATATTCTTGGCGTTCAAGCATTTACAGTTTCACTTACTCGCAAATAGCCTTGGGAAAGGTATTAATCCGTCTATTCCTCCCAGTTATGGGTTAAATAACAGGACAGATTGGGTTCTATAGCTTTGGCTGGCAACAAGTCTACCGCAGAAAACAATGGCAACCTACTGCGGGATAATCTTCTGCCCAGTCAGTCATGTCTATTTCGAGACATGATCGCCGAAAGCGTGTATCATGTATAGCATTTAACTGACCGACTGAATATAATAGTTGGAAACATGATTAAAGCTTCTATTGGACATAAAGTGGGAGGTCGGCTTTCTATTGTTATGAAGTAATAAACTGATCCCCCACCAATTACTAAATAAAATAATACATATCTTCTCCCTCTAGTCAAATAACAGAGCAGATTGGGTTCTAAGGCCTTTACTGGCAACCAGTCTACCGCAGAAAATAATGGCAACCTACTGCGAGATAATGTTCTGCGCAGTCAGTCATGTCTCTTTCGAGACATGATCGCCCAAGCGTGTACCAAGCATGGCACTTAACTGACTGAAATGCATTAATCTTCTAATTCGATGGTAGAAAGGGATAGGTGTCCAAGCTTTTTAAAAATCATTTCACTCAAGTAAGGCAATAAAGCCGCTAAGACGGAAGTGTTAGAAATGAGAGGACAATAAAATAATAGGAATTAAGAAGCAAGTTGAGAACTGCTGTGGGATCGCCCCTTTGTACATAATAATGGACTCGTCTGAGTGTGCATATAACCCTGCCAATAGAGAGAACACCAGAGTTGCAAGTCAGTTGTAAGTTGGAGAGCTATTTAGTTGTTGAATCTGGAATCACAGTTGTAGTTGCAGCTGCTCTGAGCTCCACTCAGCTAGAATAAGTTACCCGGACCTACTATTTCACTTCAAGACTTCTATATATTTATTTCTACTAATAGTATTCCTGAATTGACTAACCCGTGTTTCACTTTGTATATTACGTTCTATATAACCTACTTTTTCTATCTCGATGTCTGTTTTTGTTATTTATTATTTTGTGCGGTTCCTCAAACGGAATCCACAACAATAACGACGGGAAAAGCAAGAAGCCAGAAGAGACTTCCATAAATGAGAAAGAAAAAACTATTAACATAAAACTTACGGTTACATTTAGCTTTACTATAAAACGATAAAATGTTGCTGATAATCTTGAACTCCGCTGAAATTTATAAAATCTAAATACCACAGAAAGTTCATCAGGACAAATTACCATGAAAATATTTATAGAAAAGACACAAGGCAACTAGGTTATATGACCCGGATATAAGAGACTCTGATATAAAAGAAACCCGTATATAAGAGAGGGTTTATCTGGTTCCAAATTAGATCCTGTGGCAATGTATATAAAATAGACCAAACTCGGATATAAGAGAAACCCGGATATAAAATAAATTGTATCCGGTTCCGACAACTCCCTTATATTAGGGTTACACTGTATCAGGATAATGAAATGATGACGAGATGCTAGGTCAAGACCTGTAATATTTCAGATTCTTCTTTGTGTTTTACAAACAATCTCTGAATTTCTATTTTCACTGATTTGAGTACAGGAATAATTCAGGAATAAAAGTTAATTCTACAATCGATCATTATTTTCTGAATAATCTAATACCGTATTTTAACATCAATTAAATCGATGACAGATCTCGGATACGTTTGCTAAGAACATCCTTCCTCGGGTCAGTTTTTTTCAAGCTGTAGTTTAATTCAAAAGTGATCGCCGATAAGAAGCAGATCTAATTTGATAAAACCTTTGATAGACTACTGGTTTTTTTTTTTTAATCATTTCACCCCGAGCAAGGCAGAAACGCCACTGATGTGCAGGGGGTTACATAAATGTAAAAAGATTAATTAGAAAAGAGTGAGGAGTACAAACTAGTTAGAAAGGAACAATAGAAAGCTGAGAAAGAAGGTGCGATGACAGATACATAGGTGGAGAGAAAGGGAAGGTTATACAGGGGAGGGGAGATAGCTAGAGTTCAGTGGTTAGTAGATGAGTATTAACTTTGCATTTAAATTTCTGGAGGTTGTAGCCGTCAGGAAAGCAAGAATACGGGAGTGAGTTCCACAGGCGGGAAGTGCGAGAGAGGAAGCTGCAGGAGTAGAATTGTCGTCTGCATTTGGCTAACCGACTGTGAATGGGTGGGACCCAGTTGCCAGTCTTGTTGCACGGGTAAACACCTGTTGAGGAGGCATCAGTGACTTAAGCTCATCCGAGCAGAAGCCATGAAAATACTATTTTCATCCTAAATGTTTTGGATACTGCAGAAAGCATTTACTTACGCATGTAGCTATAACTAAAGGTCAAAATTATCAAGTATTCTTTTTTTTTTTAATCATTTCACCCCGAGCAAGGCGGAAATGCCACTGATGTGCAGGGGGGTACATAACTGTAAAAAGATTAATTAGAAAAGAGTGAGCAGTACAAACTAGTTAGAAAGGAGCAATAGAAAGCTGAGAAAGAAGGTGCGATGACAGATACATAGGTGGAGAGAAAGGGAAGGATATACGGGGGTGGGAAGAGAGCTAGAGTCAGTGGTTAGTAGATGAGTATTGACTTTGCATTTAAATTTCTGGAGGTTGTAGCCGTCAGGAAAGCAAGAATATGGGAGCGAGTTCCACAGGCGAGAAGTGCGAGAGAAGAAGCTGCAGGAGTAGAATTGTCGTCTGCATTTGGCTAACCTGACTGTGAATGGGTGGGACCCAGTTGCCAGTCTTGTTGCACGAGCAAACACCTGTTGAGGAGGCACCAGTGACTTACGTTCGTCCGAGCAGAAGCCATGAAAGTATTTATAGAACAGACAAAAGGAGGCCACATTTCGACGGTGGGGAAGTGGCTGCAGTCGAGCCGCCAGATCAGCACCTATCACATTGACATTTACTCCTGGGAAACCAACCTGAAGACCTTAAACTTGACAAAACTTTTTTACGGGCAATCATCATTGATAATATTAATTAGCATTTTTTATGACCATTAATCATGCGAGTGAAAATAAAAGGCTCAGAAATGAGCGCACAGGGGGAAAAGAAGAAACACGCATGAAGAATCCATTTTCAAGTAAAGACCATTCAAGACAGCAGTGTACTCGACAACGTCTGCGCGTTATAGATGTAAATCAACGACGTCAGCAGTCAGTCACCGAAGAACCAAGCACATTTATTCGTTTTCCTCGGCAGACACAGCCTTCTCTTCTTCTACGTGCCGTGTTCCGAATTTTTATTGTTTCTTGTGTGGTTCTACAGAAGGATGCTGCGAATATCATGGATCGAGCATGTGAGCAATGATGAGGTCTTGGAAATTATGCAAGCAAAAAGGAGATTAATACTGAGCACCAGGAAGAGACAGTTGAAGTTCCTGGGACACGCAATGAGGAAGAAGGGCTTGGAGAATCTGATACTAACAGGCCAGATAGTGGGAAAAAGAGACAGGGGAAAGCAACGGATAACATATTTGAAGGAACTAATCAGGTGGATGAAGGAACGAGGATTGCATGGTGTAACAGGAGAAGGCGTGCTCAGAGCCACCAGGAATAGGGAAAAGTGGAAGGCCATGATCGCCTACGTCCTGAAGGGACAAGGCACATAGAAGAAGAAGATGATGATGATGAAGAAGAAGAAGAAGAAGAAGAAGAAGAAGAAGAAGAAGAATGCGAATGCAAATAAAGTTAATGGAAATTAGGATAAATGAAACAGTTGTTAAAAATTAATAATGTTTCATCTAATAATCTGTTGGGGTGCTCTCCACCTTTCCATGGAAATGGACTATTCGAATCACTATATAAAATAGTAGTGATTATACCTCGAGGAAGGAAGTCAAGTAAGGAAGTCGAGTGAGCGAGTCAGTTGGGTATTTCCGGTATTGCACCGGAAGTGTTCTACTAGTCAATCTATCACGTTTCTACGACGATACTGTATACTAATTACCTTGTTCTGTATTCTACTAATCCTCACCTCTTGTAAATACTTCTCTTTCCTGTCAATACACCTACTTTTATACTATTACGTTGTTTTGTATTATTTCACATAATTCTCTTACCCGACGTAACATAATCTCAAAATGATAATCTTCTTTCTTATGTGCCGTGTTCTTTCATGACGTAGGTGATCATGGACCTTCACTTTTCCCTATCCCTTGTCGCTCTTAGCATTTTTCCTCTTGGTCAGCCAGTTAAGTTCCATACGTGAAACACGCTTGGGCGATCATGTCTTGAAAGAGACATGACTGACTGGGCAGAAGATTATCCCACAGTAGGTTGCCATTGCTTTCTGCGGTAGACTGGTTGCCAGCCAATGGTATATAGAACCCAATGTGTCCTATTATTTGATTCATAACTAGAGGGGGAAGAGATGCATTATATTATTAAGTAGTAATTAATGGGGGATCAGTTTATTACTTCTTAGCAATAGAAAACTGATCCTCCACTTTATCACCAGTTAAGCATTAATCAATTTTAATCATGTTTTCAACTATTATATTCAGTCAGTTAGTTAAGTGCCATACGTGATACACTGCGGTAGACTGGTTGCTACAGAACTCAATCTGTCCTGTTATTTAAGGAAGAGATGTATTATATTATTAAGTACTAATTAGTGGGGAATCAGTTTATTACTTCATAACAATATAAAACTGATCCCCTACTTTATGCCCAGTAGAAGCCTTAATCATGTTTTCAACAATTATATTCAGTCAGTCATTTAAGTGCCATAAATGATACATGCTTTGGGCGATCTTGTCTCGAAAGAGACATGACTAACTGGGCAGAAGATTATCCCGCAGTAGGTTGTCATTGCTTTCTGCAGTAGACTGGTTGCCGACCAAGGCTATAGAACCCAATCTGTCCTGTTATTTGACTCGTAGCTAGAGGGACAAGTGATGTGTTATATTATTAAGCAGTAATTAGTGGGGGATCAGTTTATTACTTCATGACAATATAAAACTGTTCCCCCATTTTATGCTTAGTAGAAGCCTTAATCATGTTTTCAACAATTATATTCAGTCAGTCAGTTAAGTGCCATACATGAGACATGCTTTGAGTGATCATGTCTCGAAAGAGACATGACTGACTGACTGGGGAGAAGATTATTCCACAGTAGGTTGCCATTGCTTTCTGTGGTAGACTGGTTACCGACCAAGGCTATAGAACCCAATCTGTCTTGTTATTTAACCCACAACTGGAAGGAAGTGACGGATTAATTACTTTCCCAAGGGTATTTGCGCATAATTAAATGCAAGGAATTCAACTGGAATTCGAACTCGGCACCCCGGTGTCGCGTTCCTGAGTCAATATCCACGGCACCACAACGCACATCCTAGCCTTCTTAGATAGTGTTATAAAAATTGATCTGTTTAGGTCTTCCAGTATATTGGCACTGTTGTAAATTTTTTTTATTGTTTCTGCGATGCAGTCTACGCAGCAGAAATTGTCTCGGCTCTCGGCATACCTATTACAATATCGTCTGGTTCTGCTGTTTTGTGTCTATTCGATTTGGTCTGTGCAGATTCCACTTGTTTTCTTATTTCTGGTCACTTGGTACAGTGGAACCACTACTTACGAAAGGCCACACGCACGAAATTTTCAGGTTACGAAACGCCTCTACGGAAAAATATTGCCTCTTGTTACGAAAGAATTTTCAGGATACGAAAGATGAAAATTTCAAAATACGCGCTGCTACTCTCAGTTCCCAGTGTCCACCTCATTGCCTCCTCAAGTGCCGCCTCATTCTCGATAATGCCCCTGCCCACCCGCCCGGCCTCGAAGATAATATCCACATAACACCACGTCTATTCTCCAACCCATGGACCAACAAGTCATTTCAAACTTCAAGAAACTCTACACGAAACACCTGTTCAAGAGGTGTTTCGACATCACTAAAACACCCAGCTTACCCTTCGTGAGTTTTGTAAGCAGCACTTCGATATTGTTGTTTGCCTCAAGATAATTGACATGGCTTGGCAGGAGGTGACCAGACGTACCCTTAATGCAGATTGGAAAAAGCTGTGGCCCGATGCTGTTGCCTCACGAGATTTTGAGGGGTTTGAGGTGGAGGCTTGGAACCAATTAGGTCATTTATAGGGTAAAAAGCATCTCTACTTACTTACGAAACTTTCATGTTACGAAACGACTTGCAGGATGAATTAATTTTGTAAGTAGAGGTTCCACGGTATTTTTGTATATTGCTTGTTCCTCTCACTGGTAATGGTAAGATTTTCTCTAATATGATTTTATCCCGTTAGTACCTTTATTTTTTATGCATATCTCTTATATTTGTTGCTCTCAATCTCTCTTACTACTGCTAATACTATTAGTTGAACAACAGTAACTGAAATGAAGATGAAAGAAATCTTAGTTTGGGTTTGAGTTTTGTTTAAAATTGAAAAGAAGAGGAAAGAAAACCTAGTGAAAAATGAATAATGCTTGACAATGCTTCATCTAATCAAAATTCCAGATAATATTACTACTACTAATACTACTAGTGGAAATAAAGCAATTGAAATGAAGATGAAAGAAATCCTAGTGAAAAATGAAGAATGCTTGACAATGCTTCATCTAATCAAAATTCCAGATAATATTACTACTACTAATACTACTAGTGGAAATAAAGTAATTGAAATGAAAATGAAAGAAATCCTAGTGAAAAATGAAGAATGCTTGACAATGCTTCATCTAATCAAAATTCCAGATAATATTACTACTACTAATACTACTAGTGGAAATAAAGTAATTGAAATGAAGATGAAAGAAATCCTAGTGAAAAATGAAGAATGCTTGACAATGCTTCATCTAATCAAAATTCCAGATAATATTACTACTACTAATACTACTAGTGGAAATAAAGCAATTGAAATGAAAATGAAAGAAATCCTAGTGAAAAATGAAGAATGCTTGACAATGCTTCATCTAATCAAAATTCCAGATAATACTACTACTACTAATACTACTAGTGGAAATAAAGCAATTGAAATGAAGATGAAAGAAATCCTAGTGAACACTGATGTCTGGCAATGATGCCTCTAACCGTAAATAAAGTATTACGTATAAACTAAAAAAAAACTGAATGCCTGGTAATCTGTAAAAAGAGTAGCCAAAAATTCCATCGACAATTAGGGGCTGCTAAATCTAGAAGAAATATAAATAGCTGGGAAGTATTTAAACAGAGGCTGGAAAGTGCGATACGGAGATCCAAAAGCGTATTGGGGTGGCCAAGGATTCATTCCAGAAGCTGAGTAGAGTATTGAGTGACAAGAAAATTTCACTGTAAACAAACAGAAGTGTATTGGATTGTTATGTGATGTCTGTCCTTCAATGCGTCAGCGAATGCTCGACAATCTTATCAAAGATGGAGACTTGAAGCAGTCGGTATGTGGATCTACAGAAGAATGCTGAGGATATCTTATACTGAACGTATGAGTGACGACGAGGTTTTAGTGAAGATGTGCATGAAAATAAAAATGATTCTTACATCAGGAAGAGACAGCCAAAGTGTTTTGAATATGTAATGTGGAAGGAGGGCTTAGAGAATATGATGCTCACGAGACGGGTAGAGGAAAGAAGAGACAGAGAAAAGGAGCGCTTGACGAGCTTGATGAACTTGAGCAGATGAATGGCGGAGCGGGGTTAAGTGGGATAGCAGGAGAAGGGATGATAACAGCTGCAAGGGATAAGGTGATGTGTAAGGCCATGATCGCCTACGTCCTAAAGAGATATGAGCTTGAGTAAATGGATGATGATACAAGGATTAGAAGAGGTGCCAAAAAAAAAAAATTAATAAGAACTACAAAAGAGAGAAAATTGAGGAGAGCCATGATCGCCTACGTCCTAAAGAGATATGAGCTTGAGTAAATGGATGGTGATACAAGGAATTGCAAATGGCTCAAAAAAGACAAAATTTATTAAGAACTACAAAAGAGAAAAAATTGTGGAGAGCCATGATCGCCTACGTCCTGAAGAGACATAAGCTTTAGTAAATGGATGATGATGCAAGGATAAGAAAAGGTACCAAAAAGACAAAATTTATTAAGAACTACAAAAGAGAGAAAATTGTGGAGAGCCATGATCGCCTACGTCCTAAAGAGATATGAGCTTCAGTAAATGAATGATGATACAAAGATTAGAAGAGGTACCAAAAAAGACAAAATTCATTAGGAACTACAAAAGAGAGAAAATTGTGGAGAGCCATGATCGCCTACGTCCTAAAGAGATATGAGCTTGAGTAAATGGATGGTGATACAAAGATTAGAAGAGGTGCCAAAAAGACAAAATTTATTAAGAACTACAGAAGAGAGGAAATTAAGGAGAGCCATGATCGCCTACGTCCTGAATAGATATATATAACTAGCATCATAGCCCGGCGTTGCCCGTGCAACTCCAAACATTTTAGTTGTAGGAGGAGCATTAAAAAATCTTTGTTTTGTTTTGCGTAAACGTGATTTGATATTTTGTGTGACATTGCGTTTGTTTTTGTTTCAAAATTACGGGGGAAAATATTGACATTTTTTTGTTGGCTAAATGAATTTAACATAAAAATAAAAATTATTTATTTTGTTTTACTGAAATTAGAAATATAAAAACTATGACGCTCTCAGTTCAGAAATTTTGGAAGAATATTTAAAAATGTAGATTAAAAAGTTACATTAATGGCAGATGAATTACAGACAGTTGATTTCCTGCATTAAATATTTATCGAAAAAAAAGCTTTACTTTTTTCAAAAATTTTATTTTATGAAGTACGAAATATTAAATCTGAAAAAAAAAACTTAAATAATTAAAATAATCTTTGGCACTTTTTTTTTGTTTACATATTTTGTTTTAGTTTGAAAAAGCACTTTTTAAAAATATTTCTTTTGTTTCAAAATTACGGGGAAAATATTCACATTTTTTTTTTGTTAACCAAATGAATTTTTAAAACGTCGAAATAAAAATAAAATATACAGTCTCATTTTTTTTAGTCGCGTTTGACACGTGTGATTTGATTTCTGTGACGTAATCTAGCAACCATCTTAGATCTTAGATGTTTTACGGAGCAAATGTAAACAATCTGCACCATTGGCCAAAAAGTGCGAAAGGGAAAATTGCTGAATTTAAACTCAAAAGTATGTGTCGACCTGGCCTCCCTGTAGATATGTGTCTCTAGAAAGTTTGAATGGCGTTGATTAAAAAGTGTAGGCGTGCATAGGGAACAGTTACACACAGACTCACAGATTACCTTATATATATATATATATATATATATATATATATATATATATATATATATATACTTGCTTGCATCCAATGATCTATCTCTTTTAATGCATCGATGTACCAAAAATGTATTTTATAATCACTGTTGATCGTAGTCAGTTTATTCTTCGATATTCATCAGTAAAGAAAAGCAGAAAAATAAAGCGAAGGAATAATCTTCCCATCATGCCCCTGCTTCCTCTGTCTGTCTGTCTGCCTCTTACGTTCACAGCAGCCATTTTTAGAGTTAATAAAAATCGAAAAATCCAATAATATTCTTTGCACAAAAGCGGATCAGATGACGGACATTGCTTCAAGGAAAAACTAATGATAACGCCGAATTTAATACAATTCTCTGCGTTACCACCATTACTAGTTCCATAAGTAAGGGTCAGAATGAATGTAATCGACTAAGATCTAAATATCAAATATCAATCATGTTGGCGACAAAGTGAAAAAAGGAACGATACCCAAAATACAGAAGCCATTTTGTTTTTGTTTCGCTGATTGACTTCAATGAGATTCCCGTCCCAAACAATCCTGTACATATACAAATCTACCATCCGCCCGTGCATTGTGTATTGCTGCCATATCTGGTCCGGTACTCCTGTCTCCAGGAAACCCAATTACGAAACAAATAGGGGCAACATACGCTAATTGAATAATTAAATGAATTAATCTCTCTCTCTCTCGAGAGAGAGAGAGAGAGAGAGAGAGAGAAGCATTAAAAATATGTCTTCATTTTCGTTGCTATTATTACTATTTTTCTACCGGTTTTCTCTTAGCCTATCATCAGTTACTTGTTAGTCCGACTAATGTACAGGAAAATTTGAACTACAATTTTCATTTAATGTGATTGGATAGATCTTTCTCGCACGCTTTTTCATCTCTCTGGATATCTTGGCATGTTATTATTTAGTACTGATCAATTATTATTCGCCCTCTTTCAATCACGTTCAAATTTGTGCTAATCTGATCAGCAATCATCTTAATGGGGTAGGTTGTTTTCACCTGCCTTTCCATATCTCTGGAAATCTCATTTTCTTATTTAGTACTGATCAATTATTGATAATCCTTTTTCAATTATATTTAAATTTGTACTACCCTGTCCAGGAATCATTTAACAAACCGTTCTTTGGATTTTAAGGATGTTCTCAAAATAAATATAATAGAACCACAAGATCAGATTTGGCAGCAGCATTCAATGTAACGCCGACTGAATAGAAGATTTATAAATATGCAAAATGGATTTTGATCAGAAAACAAATTATTCGGCATGCCTCAGTGAACAAACTTTCCTAGCAGTAAATATAATCATTCCACTTGATTTTTTTTAATCAAATAATATTCTTATACAAATATTAAAAATCATCTCTTGAACTTATACAAATATTAAAAACTGAAAATCCTAACAATGAAACGATGATGTCGAAAATCTATTAACTAACGTCCCTGTTAGAGAAATCATTGACATGATTATAAAAACTACCAAAATAATCGGGGACTATAAACCAAGATACATTTACGGTTGTATCAAAACACACCTTCGCCGTATTATATAAAAAATACCCACTCCTACATACCAACTAACTAAAACTGTTAAGCAATTAAAGACACCATACATACCTAACAAATATAGCATTATATCATCTCTTGAATTTATACATATATAAAAACGGAAAAACCTACTAATGACACCATAGCATCATTTGATATTGATAATCTATTCACTAACGTTCCTGTTAGAGAAACCATTGACATTATTATAAAAAATATATATAATAATATTTCTCTTCCCCCACTGAAAATTAAACCTAAAATACTAAAAAAAATCTACTTTTAACCTGTACCAGCGAATCCCATTCTATGATCACAGAAATAATATATACGTGCAACGGGACGGTGTTTCAATGGGCTCAGGTCTGTGTCCAACCTTCAGCAACTTCTACAAGGCCAACCTAGAAAATAATATATTGGGTAGATTCTTCTCACCTGCTTTTCCATGTCTCAGAAAATATCGTCTTCTTATTTAGTACAGATCAGTTATTTCTCGCCCTTTTTCCATTATGTTTAAATCTGTAAAACCCTGTTCAGGAATTAATCTGATTGGGTAGATTGTTTCAGCCCGCCTTTCATGCCTCGGGACATATCGCATTGTTCTTATTCAGTACCGATTGCTTATTGCTTGCCATGCTTTCATTTTTTTTTTAATCATATCACCCCGAGCAATGTAACACTGACTGAATAGAAGATTTATAAATATGCAAAATGGATTTTGAACAGAAAATAAATTATCCTGCATGCCTCAGTGAACAAACTTTCCTAGCAGTAAATATAATCATTCCACTTGATTTTTTTAATCAAATAATATTCTTATACAAATATTAAAAATCATCTCATGAACTTATGCAAATATTAAAAACTGAAAAACATAACAATGAAACCATGATGTCGAAAATCTATTCACTAACGTCTCTGTTAGAGAAATCATTGACATGATTATAAAACTTACCAAAATAATCGGGGACTATAAACCAGGATACATTTATGGTTGTATCAAAATACACCAGCCTAACCTTCCACTTCGCCCTATTATATCAAAAATACCCACTTCTATATACCAAGTAACTAAAACGCTTAAGCAATTAATTACACCATATATACCTAACAAATACAGCATTAAATTGTAGTTACTAGAGGTCAGCAATAATACTACCTAAACATATTAACTTTGTCTTCTTCTCCCTCCTCTTCTCCAGGTGCTTCCACCTAGGTCACGAACTACTATCCCAGAAATCCCTTCATCTCTCACTCCCTCTCTTTCTCTCTCTCTCTCTGGCCCATCCCTACTGACCGACAACTAGAAGCAGTTCAGCTTTTTTTTAGTTCCTCAAAAGATTTCACACCAGACACACGTGCTACTCCCACCACTGGACATTTTAGCGAGCCACGAGGAACTCACACAAGAATGTAGACGAAGTTAAATAAAGTTTGTTTTAATATTAAGGTTAATATTGTATCTCTTTATTATCCAAAACATACTAGGTACAAATATTACAAAATCATCTCTTGAACTTATACAAATATTTAAAACGGAAAAACCTAATAATGAAACTATAGCATCAATTGATATTGAAAATGTATTCACTAACGTTCCTTTTAGAGAAACCATTGACATTATTATAAAATATATATATATAATAATAATTCTCTTCCTTCACTGAAAATTAAACCTAAAATACAAAAAAACTACTTTTAACCTGTACCAGCGAATCCCATTCTATGATCACAGAAATCTAAACTTATTTATAAATGGAACTTTGTCGGTGTGTGTGTGTGTGTGTGTGTGTGTGTGTGTGTGTGTGTGTGTGTGTGTGTGTGTGTCCGTATCCGTTACCTATAGACCCCAAAACGCCTGAACCGATTTTCTTGAAAATTTACACAGTTGTACTATAAGCGTCTGCGAGTGTTCTTAGCTAGGTTTTGTGTTGAGGTACACCCGATAAATATCGAAAATCGATAATCGAAAAAATCGGGTTATAGAAGGAGTGGTCTGATTTTAATCAAATTTGATGCACTCATAGACAAAGACATAAGAAACGATATTCGGAAGTTTCAAGGTTGCAGTTCTTACATTAGTGCAGAAAATCGATAATATATATATAAAAGCTTTCATTACACCCGAGCAACCCCTGGCTATGCTGCTCGTAATATATACATGCAAAGGGACGGTGTTTCAATGGGCTCAGTTCTGTGTCCAACCTTCAGCAACTTCTACAAGGCCAACCTAGAAAATAATATATTGGGTAGATTCATCTCACCTGCTTTTCCATGTCTCAGAAAATATCGTGTTCTTATTTAGTACAGATCAGTTATTTCTCGCCCTTTTTCCATTATGTTTAAATCTGTAAAATCCTGTTCAGGAATTAATCTGATTGGGTAGATTGTTCCTGCCCGCCTTTCATGCCTCGGGACATATCGCATTGTTTTTATTCAGTACCGATTGCTTATTGCTTGCCATGCTTTCATTTTTTTTAATCATATCATCCCGAGCAAGGCGGTAACGCCACTGATGCGCAGGGGGCTACGTAAGAGTGAAAAGACTGGAAAAGAGAAAGCCGGAAACCACATCCTAAACAGGGAACAAGGGATGAGCCTCTTCACCTGTTCAATAGACGTGGGTGGAATGTGAACCGGGCGATAGTTCAGTGTATCTACTCCAGTTGAAAAAAAAAAAAAGAGAAAAGTGTGAAAAGATTGGAAAAGAGAAAGCCGGAAACCAAATCCTAAACAGTGAACAAGGGATGAGCCTCTTCACCTGTTCAATAGACATGGGTGGAGTGTGAACCGGGCGATAGTTTAGTCTATCTTCTCCAATTGAAAAAAAAATTATTATGCTTTGAACTGTACTATTCTGCCCGGTAACTGAAGTTGCAATTCCCATGCCACAAATTTGCAACAATACGTCAATCCACTAAACAAGTCATTTCTTATTGCAAAAAAGAAAAACTATCTTTCACATTATAAATCGACTGTTGATCAATGCATTGCTGCCATATCTGACCTCGTGTTTCTGCTATGTATTTAGAGAGTTTTGATAAAATACAAAGAATAATCTGCAATGTTATTGGTCATGACCTGGCATCTTGACTTCAGTCGCTTTCCCATTTACTTAACGTGGCTTCCCTGAGACTTTTCTATAAATACTATGATGGTTAGTTCAGTCGTTATGTCTATAATAACAAGAATATCAACCAAGATGAAAACAATAGTTTGAAATAATACCCTTGCCATGGAGTAATATATTCGTGGTTCTTTTGGCTTATTAATTGTGAGGTCAATTTCGTGGAACAGAAACACAGACACAGTGGAAACGATAACTGAGTAGCATTAAAAGCGAACAAAACATCTTCTTCATGTACCGTGTCTCTTCAGGACGTAGCCGATCATGGCCTTCCACATTTACCTGTTACCCAAGCCAAACCCACTTCTGCCATCCACTTGCTCAAGGACATCGAGTATGTTACGAGCTGCCTTCCCTTGTTTTTCTTTTCCTTTATCTGACCCGAGAGTATCAGATTCTCCAAGCTCTCCATCATTAAATATCCTAAGAACTTCAGCTGTCTTTTCCTGATGTTTCGTATTAGTTTCCTTTTCGTTACTCCCCAAATCCTAATCATTGCTAACATGCTCGGTCTATGGTATTCTCAGCATCCTTCTGTAGAATCACATTTCGGTTGCTTCAAGTCTTTCCTTCGTCTTTGATGAGATTGTCCAGCATTCACTGCCATATTGAAGAACTAACAACACATAGCAATTCAGTTCTCTCTTCTTTGTTTCTGGCGAAATTTTCCTGTCTCTTAATACTCTACTCAGCTTCTGGAATGCATCCTTGTGCTTTTAGATCTCAGGAATATAAATGTATAGAAACTGCCGTGACCACAAAGTGAGGGGTCAGTTTATATGTTGATTATAATATGGAATTGATCCCCCACTTTATATCCAGTGTGCGTCTGTAGAACCACATTTCGGTTTCTTCAAGTCTTTCCTTCGTCTTTGATGAGATTGTCCAGCATTCTCTGCCATATTGAAGGACAGACATCACATAACAATCCAGTACTCTCTTCTTTGTTTCCAGCCAAATTTTTCTGTCTCTTAATACTCTACTCAGCTTCTAGAATGCATCCTTAGTTATGCTGAACTGTCTAGTCCAACGATAAGTATTGTACATAATTATATTTTATCATCCCAGATATTCAATAAGAAAAAAATCTGTTACTTATCTTATCAGCCTTGTCTAAACATTGCCACCAGAATATCAGCATCACCACCGATAGTACTCTTTGACCTCAAGCTGTTGCTTCTGATGCTATTGTCCCGGGTTAATTACATTCCTCCGCCTTACACGCCGCCGTTTTTCTCCTCTTGATGGCTGCCTTTGTTATCAACGCTCAGTTTTGCTGACCGCCATCATTATTAACATTAAAACATTAAACTATTAACACTTCGCATCAATCCCTATAGAGCACCGTTGTTACCACCAACAACAGAGAGAGGGGAGGGGAGGGGAAGGGGGGGTGCAAAGACTTGCTTTATCATTCAGCAGTCATCGCCAAATGAATCCTTCTTCTCTGAAAGCTGTAGTATAAAACGCAAGGTTTAGACAAACGTTTGTTAATGGGTTTTTTTTCACTTTCATCCTTCATCTTCTATGTGCCCTGTCCCTTCAGGACCTAGGCGATCATGGCTTTCCACATCTCCCTATCCCTGGTGGCTCTTAGCACACCTTCTCCTGTTACACTATGCAACCCTCGTTCTGCCATGCACTAGCTTAAGCCCATAAATCTAGAATATAAATGTATTAAAAACTAGCATGGTCACAAAATGAGGGATCAGTTTGTATATAGATTATAATATAGAATTGATCCTCCATTTTATACCCACAATATAATTTCGTATAAACAGTTGGCATATATCTTCTATATGCACTGTCATCTCCCTAGCCTGGGGATTGAACAATGTAAATGGTGTAAATAATTACAATACCTCATCTCAGAAATATAGACAGATATTGAAGGTGAATATGGCAACAAAGATGAGGACAACAGTCCGAACAATGTAAATAGTGTAAATAATTACAATACCTCATCTCAGAAATATAGTCAGATATTGAAGGTGAATATGGCAACAAAGATGAGGACAACAGTTCAAACAATGTAAATAGTGTAAATAATTACAATAATTATAAAAAAGTAAAAATAAGAAATATAAAAAAGTAAAAAATAAGAAATTTCCTACTTAAAATACTGCAGCTAAAAATAAAATCTGAATGCTAGATTTTAGGAAAAAATTTCTTATTTTTTACTTCACTAGAATATCTTGTCCTTTACTTTTCCAGGTTTAATAATTTGTCCTGTTCTTTTCCAGGTTTAATATAATCTTAAGAATATTAATTTTCATGCGCGCGTTTTTCGATATAACAAAAATATGATATATGTTATTCTGTTTTCGCAACTGAATACATGGTAGATTATGCATATACATGTTTTTGTGAACATAATTACTAGTGGCAGTAATATGTGTGTTCTATGTCGTAGTTTTGTTGAAGTTTTATTTCGGAATGCAATATGATTACTTTAAGAAATTGTAGAATATCGTACAGATTAATGCTCTGAAATAGTTTTCATTTTGATTGACGTATCGTTGTTAACTTTACTATAAATAGGTATTGTTGGTATTTTTAATTATATAAAATATATTGCTGGTATTTTTAATATAAAAGTTTATTTTTAAATTTTCATAGTTTTTAGTTGTAGGTTCACTGTTTGCCCATAGATGTGACCCTAACAGTCGCTACCATCACAGGTCAGGATTACCAATAAAAATTAAGAGGTCAACTGATTCTAACGTGCTATTTGAGTAGATCTAACGGTCTCGATATAATTTTATCTGAGACTAGCAGTTGCTAGGGTATAATGAAAGCTTTAAAACTAATCCATGGTCCTGGAGCTCAGACTCTTTGGACGTTGGCACGACTAAAAAGCAATAGTTGTTTCCAGTTAAAGCAAAACCGTAGACTGAAAGAAAAATGAATGGATGTAAATCAAATTTTGATTTCCTGGTATCGATATGAAATCAGTTTTTTTCGTCGTAAACTGAATTTTGAAGGCTAAATAAGTCCTCTGAGTAAATGGTATCATGGCTGAGACTAAGAACTACAATTTTATTTACTTAGAGCCAAACCCGAAGCAAAAACTAAAATAAAAGGGCTGAAAAAAATACAGACATTTTTTTTAATCATGTCACCCCAAGCAAGGAATTCCACTGCCACTATAGCGCAGAGGGTTATATGATTGGGTATATGAAATGTCAGAAGGAGGGTGATAGACGAGTTAGGATGTACATAGGGAGAGAGTTGGAGAGAATGGGTGTGAGTTAGTGTGCTAGGAGGTGTCTATTAACTCTACATTTAAACTCCTAGTGGCTATAGCCGTCGGGGAAGCAAGCATGCAGTAGGGAATTCCACAGGCGGGAAGTGCGAGAAAAGAAGCTGTTGGAGTAGAAATTGCGGTTACATTTCATCGGTTTCACTGTAAAAGGTGGGACCTAGTTGCCAATCTAGTATCTCGTGCAAACTCACACCTAGGGGGCACCAATGATTGAAGTTCATCAGAGCAGAAGCCATGAAAGTATTTATAGAAGAGGCACAGGGAAGCCACGTCACGCCGGTGTGAGAGTGACTGCAGGCGGTCAGCTAAGTCAGTATCAATCACATTACAGATTCTTCGCTGTATTTTGTCAAGAAGCTCTAGGAGAATAGCAGGGGCACCCGACCAGATGTGGCAACAGTATTCAAAACACGGGCGGATGGTAGATTTGTATAAGTGCAGGATTGATTCAGACGGAAAGAATTTCAGGGCCCTGCACAGAGAACCGACTTTCATAGCAGCGGATTTAGCAATGGATTCGACGTAGTCATTCCACTTGAGGTCCGCTGAGAGTGTCAGGCCAAGCAGGCGTAGTGTTTTACTCTCTGGGAGGCAAGCCTGTTCCATGCTAATGGGAGGGAGGTGCGGTTGTCTGTGGTGGTTAATTGACAGCAGCTTCGGTTTGGAAGAACTGACAGGCAGATAAACAAACATCTGGCCTTTTATATATATATTCTGCACTATTGTAAGAACTGCAACCTTGAAACTTCCCAATATCGTTTCATATGTCTTTGTCTATGAGTGTATCAAATTTGATTAAAATCGGATCACTCCTTCTATAACCCGATTTTTTCGATTATCGATTTTCGATATTTATCGGGGGTACCTCGACACATAACCTAGCTAAGAACACTCGCAGACGCTTATAGTACAACTGTAAATTTTCAAGAAAATCGGTCCAGCCGTTTCAGAGTCTATAGGTAACGGATACACACACACACACACAGAGACACACACACAGACACACACACACAGACACACACACACACAGACAATGTTCCATTTATAAATAAGTTTAGATAGATGATGAGTAATTAAAGTTGCCCTCCTCCCCAAACATGTGGTTCTCTGCTCCACAAAACCTCGAATTCCTTCCGATCAGCGGCTATGCTGCCGGATGTAGTTTATCGTCATAACAAGAACTACTCGTCACTTTTCAAACGCAAGAAGCCTACCCTCGCCAAGTATGTTTTCCTTTTCACTAGCCTAATTATTTTAAGTCTTTATACCTTGCTCTGCCACTCCCACCCCCCAACCTGCATCCTCTACTAATCTCCGTCCACTCCATATCCACCAACCCGTTTCCCTCCTGCTACCGTTAATTCCTTTCCGCAAAACTAAGCTTAGAGCATTTAATAATAGCATTAAGATCACCCTCCGTGAGAATGTAACGTTTCAAGTCTCGTGCAATATCACGTGATTCGATCACATGCATTTCAATGGCCGATTGCCAATTTTAACCCGGCACACACACACGCACACACAGACCCACGAGCGCGCGCTTACTAACCCTCCAGCGTGTTACCCATTAATAACGGTCACTTAATACAATTCTTCCTCTCTGTAATAAAGGACGGAGAGAGACAGGCTGTGTGTTCATTATCTCTTTTTTAGAGTTTCGGCTAATTAGTCTCTCAAAAAAAAGTGCGTTTGTTTCCGCATCCGCTAATAATATTCGGTTCAATGTACGTTTTTACACATGCGTCTATTTGGCTGATGAAAAGCACCCTGACACTAAATTTGCGGGTCAGTCACTTAAGTGCCATACGTGAAAGACGCTTGGGCGATCATGTCTAGAAACAAACATGATTGACTGGGCAGAAGATCTTCCTGCAGTAGGTTGCCATTACGTTCTACGGTAGGCTGGTTGCCAAACAAGGCCATAGAACCCTATCTATCCTGCTATTTAACCCATAGCTGGAGGGAGAAGCGATGGATTTATACCTTTCACAAGGATATATGCGCGAAAGTGAATGCTACGAATTCAACACGAATTCGAACTCAGCGCTTCGATTTCCCGTTCCGAGCCGATATCCACTGCACCACATCTGTGGTTACAAGAATAAAATTTGATGAATTTCTTGCTAGACATCTTTTGAAATTCTTTTTTTTTTTCTTTTTTGCGTATTCCAATGTCATGTATTTAATCTCTCGCATGATGTGAGCCTTATTCAAAAGAAAAAAATCATGTTCTCGAGTCAGTAATCAGAATGCAATGTTGGTTACTTCATGGCATTTCTCCAACATATACACTATTGCGCAAAAGTATTAGGACAAGAACTATTTTATCTTTTATGAGGCATATTGACAGAAAAAAAAAACAATTTAATTAAAGTTATATTACTTGATTAAACTCAACAAATGCTTTAACAAGAAAAAATAGTTGTTACAAAATAAATTTAATATTTAGTATAATAGCCTTTCGGTTTGAAATAATAAAATAATTGCGACAATTTACCAATCGCACCTAATATATATATATATATATATATATATATATATATATAGAGAGAGAGAGAGAGAGAGAGAACTGTGCAAAAGTATTAGGACAAGAACTATTTTATCTTTTATGAGGCATATTGACAGAAAATAAACAATTTAATTAAAGTCATTTTATTTGATTTACTCAACAAATGCTTTAACAAGAAAACATACTTGTTACAAATTAATTTAATATTTAGTATAACAGCCTTTTGGTTTGATCACAGCCTTCATTCTGTCAGGCATTGACATCACAAGCTTCTTCAATGTATTAAATGGTATCTCTTGCCAAGCAGCTTGTATTTGTTTCCAAAGTGTGTCTTGCAAAGTAACATTAGATTTATCAATTCGAGAGGGGAGAATAAGAAAAAGTCTGTCATATCCAAGGATAATAGAATAATGAGTAGTTTCAAAATAACTTGTTTAATAGAAAATAGGAAAAATTAAATATAACTTCTTTTTAATACATTTCTTTTACACCTAGTTTTAAATAATTAATATTTATTAGCAATTTACTTGGCTTTTCGCTCTGTATTTGAATTTCAGTGAGGTTTTAGGAAAATCACCCCTGTCCTAATACTTTTGCAGTAGTGTTAGGACAGGGTGATTTTAAACTTTATTTTGATGCCTCATAAAAGATAAAATGGTTCTTGTCCTAATACTATTGCACAGTACTGTATCATATTTTGATTACTTTTAGATTCCCAAGAAAATTAAATTTTAGCATGAGGTGCTGATATGCCATTAAACAGACAAATGGATCAAATCATTCGATAAGATCCAAACCTTAAAGTTTATAATTATGTCTTTGTGCACAGGGTATTAAGAACAGTATTTAAACAAATGAACAATAAGCAGCATTTAATTAGATTAGGGTGGTGTCAATACAGCTTTCTATAAATAGAAATGTAAGTGAACAGAAGCAGAGCTGACAAACCACTCAAAACGTAAACACACACACACACACACACACACACACACACACATATGTCTCTCTCTCCTTATATATATATATATATATATATATATATATATATATACAAACACACGATGGGGAGATCGACTGCAGTAATTTGCCATAATGTATAATATATATTTTTGTTTGTTTACAAAATTCTTAAGATTAAGAAAATGGCCGTTTTTAAAAAAATTTAAGAAATTGAAATTAAATGTGATTTCAAATCTATATAATTTCTATCTGAAATACATCAGAAATTTTTACTTAATGGAAATAATAAATTTAATCATTAGGCTTTTAATTAAATCTGAAATTAAATCTTCAAGAATGTTTTTTCATTTTAAAAATTTCATTCTAAAATCAGGTATCGAAAATTTATATTGAAAAGTGGAGGTACCTATATATATATATATATATATATATATATAATAATAATATTTATTAATAAATTATAACATTGATATGTTATAATATCACTACAAAAGTAGCCATTCATTTCGAAATAACAACATCACCTGAAAAGACACAAAAAGTGTCGAAACAAAATAGCTACTTTTGTAGTGATATTATAACATATCAATGTTATAATTTATTAATAAATATTATTACTATTATTATTAGCTCTACTTTGTATTGAGCACTTTTTTAAAAATAGTGTTTCTTTGGATGGGGAATATTATTCCACCCATACTTGGTTATATATATATATATATATATATTGTGTGTATTTTGGCAGCATTTTTTCATTAATGCAGGTTTCATTGAATAATATAGACAAGTTTTGTCTATTAATTTTGTGTAGGATCCGTTCATACCGTCTGATATACTTGATGGTGATGTCGTTAAAAGACAACCAAAAATCACAGTATTTGTTGAATTTTTTATCAGGTCTAAGCTTTCGGCTCACATAAGCCATTATCAAAGAGTAAATAATAATAACACACAGTAAACATAGAACATTTAAGCTATTAACAATAAAGATACTCCGTCACGTTGTATATATATAGTGTTGTTTGGATCAACAAAAGGCACTTCAGTAGTACAAGCTAGTAGAATTTTTCTTAGGATGTTGGGATTAATTTTGAGTGGGGGTAATGAAAAAATTCAACAAATACTGTGATTTTTTGTTGTCTTTTAACGACATCACCATCAAGTATATCAGACGGTATGAACGGATCCTACACAAAATTAATAGACAAAACTTGTCTATATTATTCAATGAAACCTGCATTAATATATATATATATATATATATATATATATATATATATATATATATATATATATATATATTAAATTTGTGTATTTAAGCAGTAAAGTTTCTTTTAAACATTTCAGATTAAATAAACTGCAATCTTTCGCGTATTACAATTGTAAAAATAAATGGTTATCCGTGAGTGTGAACGGACGTTATTAAAAATATGCAAACATAGTCTTTATTTATTCAAGCTGACACACACACACACACACACACACACACACACACACACACATATATATATATATATATTTTAATTCAGATACTTCAATCCAAGGGAAAAAAGCAGGAAGGTAAATTCCAAAAACCCGATCCTAATTAATATTAAAAATTTTATTTTAATATTAAAAAATGATACAGGAAGAGAGCTCCATGTAATAAAATATTACATTCAACATCTTTGAATTAATCCTTTTTTAATATATATATATATATATATATATATATATATATATATATATATATATATATATATATATACCATTTTTAAACGAGTTATTACGCGACCCAGGTTTCTACCATGAGTGGTGTTTTCAGGCGATTTTCAATAACTGATTTTGCCGTTTTTTAAAGAATGCTCACATAACGGTGTTTTTTTTTTTTTTTTTTTTTTGAACGCTCATGTGGCAGGGAATTTCTGAATTATAACGTTTTCATCAATGGTTGTATGAACCTGAGTAGTATTTTATGCTTACTACGTAATGTGTCGATAAATAAAAAATGGTGAGAAATTAAAAGTAATTTTTCGGATTCAGAAAAAAATTAGATAAAAAAAAATCAACATAATTTTGGTTTAAAATACACCAGTATATTTTTCTCTCTAAAATTAAAATTTAATCTCTTGGCTTTCAATTAAAGCTAATTTTAAAGCTTGAAGATAAATTATTTATTTTTAAAATTTCAATTTAAATTTAGGTATCGAAAATGGACGAAAGTACCTAGGTTACACTTAATCATAATTTCCGTTCTTTCATTCAATAGTTCTTTTTTGTTTGGGAACAGCATAATCTACAACTTTTCTTCCTCGCACAGTCGACATATTTTGCCACCGCTGTAAGACTGGACATATATATATATATATATATATATATATAATCATATCACCCTGAGCAAGGCGGTAACGCCACTGATGTGCCGGGGGCTACGTAAGAGTGAAAAGATTAGAAGAGAGCCAGAAACCACATCCTAAACAGGGAACAAGGGATGAGCCTCTACACCTGTTCAATAGACGTGGGTGGAGTGTGAACCGGGCGATAGTTTAGTCTATCTACTCCAATTGAAAAAAAAAAAGAAGAAAAGTGAAAAGATTGGAAAAGAGAAAACTGGAAACCACATTCTAAACAGGAAACAAGGGATGAGCCTCTACACATGCGATGCGGTTTTATGACGTCACACCGCGGGATAGCACGAAATGACAACAAAACCATATAGTCAAATGCAATGTAATATGTTATTTCCTGTTTTAAAGTTGATTTTATTGAGTGTTGGTTGTTTCGCTTTGATGTACATGGCCTCCAATATCTGCAGGTTCCTCTTACTGTGTGTATGAGTAAGGATCACCGTATTGTTGACCAAAATCTGTCTGATATTACCTACATGTTTATGTTTTTCAGAGAAATCTTGTTTAATAGTACTCTGATCAGAAAGATGACATGTAAGTCTACGAGAGAGCGTGGTTGTTGTAAAACCAATATATGTACTAGATTTTTGATTAGTATCAGAGATGCAATCTCTGAATGGGCATGTAAATTGGTACACTACATTGGTTTTTTGTAGAGAATTTAGTTTAGTGCTTGTTGGGTTATTATAGACTATGAAGTCAATTGTTTTAAACTTTTTATAATATATAATGAGTTTAATTTGATTATTACTTTCGACTGGTTTAACATTTCTACGTTTATGTTTTTGAGAGTTTTTTCATTTTGTTTATAATTATTATGTATTTGGTTGCAATAGTATAAGTTAATAGTGTTATGTTTATTTTGATGTAAACCATTATTATTAATATTATCATTATTGTTAGAGCTATTGTTAATTTTGTTGAGATACATTTTAATTTGTTGATCAATAACGGCGTTAGGAAATCCATTATTGACTAGTGTTTGCTTAATGTTGTGTAATTCTTTATAAAATATAGATTTTATATATGAAGAAGAGTCACGCATTACCCTCTCACACCCCTGCTTGAGCACTCTGGAAAAGTGAGAGACTTTCTAAACAGTAGCTACTCCGGCATTTACGCACCGCTCATTCGTTAATGAATTGGAGCACGCTAGCTATTGGGCGTGTTTATACGCGCTAAAAAGCCTGCCTTCTTCTACTGGACGCTCAGATTGAAACCAGACCGACTGACGCTGATTCGGTCGGGTTTCAATCCTGGGTTAGGAAGCGATCGGAGTCTAAGCCGTACTGATGAGCTGTGGTACAGCGAAACAGATCAGTCTGCGGATGACTATATATATATATATATATATATATATATATATATATATAATGTATCGAAGCAGAAAATAATTTTCTAAACATATACTGTTAAATATAAGAGACAATGAATGTCTATTATGATTAATCATGAACTGTTCTAAACATCGTATTTTGGCTTTTTTCAGTTGAAAATAAAAACAAAAGTTCTCCAACATTTGGATAAGCTTAGAACCAAATTAATAAAAAATTATCCAAATGTTCGATAATTTTTGTTTTTATTTTCAACTGAAATTAAAGTCAAAATACGACGTTTAGAACGGCTCTTGATTAAACATAATAGACATTCATTTTCTCTTATATTTAAGAGTATATGTTTACAAATACACACACACACACACACACACACACACACACACACACACATATATATATATATATATATATATATATATAATATTTATTATAAATTATGTTTTAGAACATGTACATGATTTTTTCTATATATGTCCTCTACAATCATATGTTTGTTCCAACGTTGGGTGTCCAACGTTTCTTCAGGAGGAATAAGCAAAAAGCTGAAATCTTCCGCTGCCTATATTTGGTTCATTGTTGTTGTGGGAGGTTGGTTGGGGTTATTATTAATGAAGGAAATGTGTCTTTTGTGTTTTCCGTTAGAGTTTTGAAGAACTTGGTGTGTAAGTGCTAAATTGTTGATTAATGGCATTATTTGTTGGAATGTACGTTTTTATTGGTCGGGTATATCTTTTGGTTAGAATTTCGCAGAGAGTGGTGTGTGGAGGGGTTTGATTACTTTGTCAGTTTTGTGTGTTTTTGTGGCGTTTTTTGTGATTGGGGAGCTTATCTTGTTTGTTGACTTTAAGAATTTTTAGGCGTTATGGTTAGCTAGTGTTTGATTAATTTGTGACTGATGTTAACAGACAAATTTTATTTATTCTCTTTCATTTAGTGGCGAGGCTGTTTTCCTCAGGGTTCCTTCGATAGACGTGATAGGGGTGGGGTGTTTTTTCTTTTTGATTTTGATTTTTTCAGTACGGCATATTTTTGTATTTTATTTTTGTTTTTTATATTTTTATTTTAGTGGGATGGGGGTATTTATTCAAGTATTATTGTATTTAGACGAAGTTGTTTCCCAAAAAATCTAAACTTGTATTTTTTAGGAAGTAAATGCAAATTTCTATTTTGTCAGTTTTTTATAACTTTTCTAAATTTGTATATTTAATCTTAATTTTGAATTTAGAGGATCGGTTTTTTTTTCTTTTAATTTTTAATTTTCATAGATTATAGTTTGGAAGCCTGTTTATTTCATTTAATTTTTCGTTTTATTTATTCAGATATTTTTGTGGGTATTAGACCTTTCTTTAAGGATTAGATATTTTTGTGGGTATTAGACCTCACTTTAAGGATTTATTAGATCGATTTTTTCTATAACATTTTTTATCCTTTATAATAAAAATATCTAATCACATTTCTAGTATTTTTTTAGTATGATTGTAGGGTTACACCACTCTCTGCGAAATTCTAACCAAAAGATATACCCAACCAATAAAAACGTACATTCCAACAGATAATGCCATTAATCAACCATTTAGCACTTACACACCAAGTTTTTCAAAACTCTAACGGTCAACACGGAAGACACATTCCCTCCATTATCAATAACCCCAACCAACACTGAACCAAATATAGACAGCGAATGATTTCAGTTTTTGCTTATTTCCCCTGAAGAAACGTTGAAACAAACATGATTGTAGAAGACATATATAGAAAAAATTATGTACATGTTCTAAAACATAATTTATAATAAATATTCACAGCTCTATACATCATATATCGAGCACTGTTTTAAATTAATGTTTTGGACGGGAAAAAAATTCTTTCTTCGTTCTGTACCCACTCGGATATATATATATATATGATAATAATAACTACTTAGGCTCTGTAAGAATGCACTCCGTAAATTTATGCCAATATAAACTTTCGAAAAAACCATTAACAAACAGAACCTAAATCCGTTACAATCCGGCGTATTAAGTCGTCGGATAAATGGGGAGAAAAAAAAAAAAGAAATCAGCGGAACAAGAACAAACATTCAAGATTCCGCAGTAAAGAAAAAAAAACCCAAACGGAACCAAACACAAGAAAAAGGGCTCAATACGAAAGTACTAAAATACAAT
The DNA here is from genome assembly GCA_037127315.1 of Ascarosepion bandense. Classification (NCBI taxonomy): domain Eukaryota; kingdom Metazoa; phylum Mollusca; class Cephalopoda; order Sepiida; family Sepiidae; genus Ascarosepion; species Ascarosepion bandense. The sequence goes on along the minus strand of JBBBDQ010002065.1, from coordinate 112,341 downwards.
AGTAGAGCAAAAACACAAGTTTTTTTTGTTTTTTTTTTTTAAAGAAAAAAAATGCTCTCCATCTTAACGTAGATATAAAAGCTTCGATTTTCTGTAGTAATTGTAACTCATAAATATGTTTTTTAGGTATGGGGATATCCTTTAGTGAACAATCTAAGATTATTTGCTCCATTGTAATAAGATTTAAAGTGCTCGATAGGAAAACCCAGAGCTTATAATGATAATAATAACTACTTATATACGCGTGCGTATATATATATATATATATATATATATATATATATATAATCTTTGATAGAAGCTTTCCTGGCACAGAAGAGGCCGCAAATCATTTGTAATTAAAAATGAACTTGAGAGAGAAATAAATTATAGATATCTGTTTCAACATACATACAAGAACATAACATGTATATTTAAACTTTTTAGGAAATCACCAAAAATAGCTAAAAGTTGTGAAAACGTTCGTAATGTCTAGCTTCAAAACGCCAATTCCGCGGTTTCTTCCGTTTTTTTCGTGATCACGGAATATCTGCGTTCCGGGAGTAGGTTATTTTGTTTAAAAGTACCATTTATTGTGGGTTCGGTATGTTCGGTGTGTATGTTGGGGGGGGGGGGGGGGCGGCAAGTTGCATTTTGTGGGTAGAGAGGCCGCAAGGCGTATTCTGCAGGAGGCGATGTTGCTAAGCCCAGCACTGTATCCAGTCCTTTCTTCTGGGTTTCCCTTGCTGCCTTCTGTCGACGGTTTCGAAGTTGTTCAGTTCTTTTGTTAGTTGTTTTATTTCTACATCTAAAACAGACTACACAGTGTTCCGAATAACATTTCAAACACATCCTTATCCGTTAATAGAAACGTCATTCTTCGGTAATCAGGTTAAGATCAGATGAAAAGGCCAGTAATTTTATCTGACGAGTGACTTTTAAGTGCTTTTTATTCATATATACGCGTTAGTTTTCCTCTCCGAATAAAGAATTGTTGAACGCAAAAATCATCACCCCTTTTAAAGAACCGGCTTTGTTTTGACTAAAACGACTCCATTTGTGACTTCCAAACATACAGTTGTATACAGGTAATAGTTTAGATATTTCTGAATGGTTTGATATCATACATTATATATAAACGGTGTTCCACTAACTTGGACTGATTTAAAATATGAAATTAAATTTAAACGTCTAACGATTTTTTTCAGTTTCTTTCAGATTTAACAACTTCAGTCTTTGGAAATTTCAATTATAGAAATATTAACAATTAGCAGTATTGCCCGGCGTTGCTCGGGCGTAACGAAAGCTTTAAAACTAATCCATGGTCCTGGAGCTCAGACTCTTCGGACGTTGGCACGAAAGACTAAAAACCAATAGTTGTTTCCAGTTAAAGCGAAACCGTAGACTGAAAGAAAAATGAATGGATGTAAGTCAAATTTTGATTTCCTGGTATCGAATACGCATTTTCGTCGTAAACTGAATTTTGAGGGCTAAATAAATAAGTCCTCTGAGTAAATGGTATCATGGCTGAGACTAAGAACTAGAATTATACTTACTTAGAGCCAAACGCGAAGCAAAAACTAAATTAAAAGGGCTGAAAAAATACAGACATACAGGCAGATAAACAGACACACACACAAACATCTTCCATACAGAAGGACAGACATCACATAGCAATCCAGCACTGTTTTTTTTTGTTTCTAATGAGATTTTCCTGTCTTTCAGCACACGTGCTAAGTCCATGGTATCCTCCTTCTGTAAAACCATATTTCTGCTGCATCAAGCCTCTCCTTCATCTTTGATGAGATCGTCCAGCATTCACTTCCATACAGAAGGACAGATATCACATAGCTATCCAGCACTGTTTTCTTTGTTTCTAATGAGATTTTCCTGTCTTTCAGCACACGTGCTCCGTCCATGGTATCCTCAGCATCCTTCTGTAAAACCACATTTCTGCTGCTTCAAGCCTCTCCTTCATCTTTGATGAGATCGTCCAGCATTCACTTCCATACAGAAGGACAGATATCACATAGCTATCCAGCACTGTTTTCTTTGTTTCTAATGAGATTTTCCTGTCTTTCAGCACACGTGCTCCGTCCATGGTATCCTCAGCATCCTTCTGTAAAACCACATTTCTGCTGCTTCAAGCCTCTCCTTCATCTTTGATGAGATCGTCCAGCATTCACTTCCATACAGAAGGACAGATATCACATAGCTATCCAGCACTGTTTTCTTTGTTTCTAATGAGATTTTCCTGTCTTTCAGCACACGTGCTCCGTCCATGGTATCCTCAGCATCCTTCTGTAAAACCACATTTCTGCTGCTTCAAGCCTCTCCTTCATCTTTGATGAGATCGTCCAGCATTCACTTCCATACAGAAGGACAGATATCACATAGCTATCCAGCACTGTTTTCTTTGTTTCTAATGAGATTTTCCTGTCTTTCAGCACACGTGCTCCGTCCATGGTATCCTCAGCATCCTTCTGTAAAACCAATTTCTGCTGCTTCAAGCCTCTCCTTCATCTTTGATGAGATCGTCCAGCATTCACTTCCATACAGAAGGACAGATATCACATAGCTATCCAGCACTGTTTTCTTTGTTTCTAATGAGATTTTCCTGTCTTTCAGCACACGTGCTCCGTCCATGGTATCCTCAGCATCCTTCTGCAAAACCACATTTCTGCTGCTTCAAGCCTCTCCTTCATCTTTGATGAGATCGTCCAGAATTCACTTCCATACAGAAGGACAGATATCACATAGCTATCCAGCACTGTTTTCTTTGTTTCTAATGAGATTTTCCTGTCTTTCAGCACACGTGCTCCGTCCATGGTATCCTCAGCATCCTTCTGTAAAACCACATTTCTGCTGCTTCAAGCCTCTCCTTCATCTTTGATGAGATCGTCCAGCATTCACTTCCATACAGAAGGACAGATATCACATAGCTATCCAGCACTGTTTTCTTTGTTTCTAATGAGATTTTCCTGTCTTTCAGTACTCTGCTTAGCTTCTGAAATGCATCTTCGGCCAATGCGTCTTTGGATCTCCATAATCATTTTACATGCCTTTCATTGAACCATAGCTGAAATTAAGTGAATGGATTTCAAAACGAGAAAAAGGTTCTCACTTGCCAACGCTTGTATTATTTTTGAATTCATGCTTTTCCCAACGATATTTGCGCTTAAGTGAATGTAACGAGTTCGACTGGAATCCGAAGTTGGTTCTCCAAAGTTTTTTATTCTAAGCCGTTATTCATGACATTATAATTATAGCAAAATCTTCTGCTAGGAAGGTTGGTTCTCTTTGTAGGGCTAGGAATTTTTTCTCGTCTAAATATACCCTGCACATATATAAATCCTTGCATTGAATACTGCTACCACATCTAGTTGAGTGCCCCTGCTATTCAACTCGGGCTTCTTGACAAAATCCAACAAAAAATCTGTAATATAATTGATCTCGACCTGGTAGCTCAACTCCAGACACCTTCTCATTGATGTCCCGGTTTCTGCTCTGATGGGCTTAGCTCCCTGGTGCACCCACTGCATGAATTTCCTCGAGCTACTAGACCAGCGGCTAGGTCCCACCCCATTACCGTAAAACCAATCAAATGTTACCTCAACTTCTACTCAACAGCTTCTTTGCTCGCACTCCCCCCCCCCCCCGGTGGAATTTCCTTTCGTATACTTGCTTCCCTGAAAGCTACAATCTCCAAGAATTTAAATGCAAAGTCAATTGCCATCTCGTATCTTCTTGACTCACCCCTTTCCCTGACAACCCTTGTATCATGTTCTCCTTCCTTTCCACTCTAACTCTCTTCACATCTGTATTCTCATCCTGTTCTTACTCATTCATTGACTTCCCTTTAACTTGTTCCTCTTTCTCATCACCCACCTCTGTTGTAACCCCCTGCCCACCAGTGGCAGTTCTGCCTTGCTGAGGGTGAAATGATAAAAAAAAGAAAAAGAAAAAACGATATCACACATCCATCTTAATTGAATTACTATTAAATAGATAAAAACAGTGGTTCCCAACCTTTTGTCACTTCGGACCCCTTACCTAAAAGTTTGAAACCCATGCGACCCCCTACTTAGGGCTTAATATCAGCAGCTTAATTTTCGTTTTCTTTTCTGTAAAGAACAGGGAAAGAAAAATTTAAAAAAATATTTTAAAATTCTGTAATTATTTATTACCAAATTAAAGCACATTGGTCCAACCTGAATTCACAAAAAGAACATATATTTCTTAAAATGATATCATAGGTTTAAAAAGCTATCCAACTCAGCTAGTGAGATGCCTGATGTTGTATTTCAGTAGCAAGCTTTGAAATATATGGTCGAGTGTTTGTTAGAGCCAGTCTCATGTCATCTCCAACATCCAATCTGTTCCTATTCTTTGTTTTTATATTGAAAAGAGAGGAAAATCCTGCCTCACACAAGTGGGTTGAAGCAAATGGAACAAGGACACGTAAGGCTATCATGTTGACATTGGAGTATGACTGATACATAGCGCACCAGAACTATGTCACAGATTTCAGGTATACAGAAGAGTAAGACACAAAAAACAGATATAAGGATAATATATGCTTTAATTTTTTTAAGGCTTAGAAATAACAACCTTCAAAACGTTTGTCATAACTATCACTTTGTACCTCAACAAGAAAAAATGTAAGAGCTTGAAAAATGTAATTGATGAAATACAATTAATGTTATCCCAAGCTACTTCTAACAAGGCTACATGTTCCCTTGCCATGACGTCGCGACCCCCTGGTTGGGAACTTCTGGATAAAACTGTTATTGTTGAAATATTTTCTTTCTTCCTGTGATTATTTTATTTTATTTCTAATAATTGGGGAAAACTCCAGCCACTGTAAACACTAAGTGCAAATGGTTCAAATTTATTTCCCGAGAGTAAAGGTCAACCAGACGGAATATCCTTTCGATTAACCTACACCGATGTACCTAGCTCGTGTTGAGATCAGTCAGTTAACCCTCTAGGGCCATTCGTATCATATTTGGTACAGTATTTCCCTATAAGGAAACATTTGGTATTTCCCTATAAGGAAACATTTTGTATTCATTGACTGTGCTTTCATTTGAAATTTATAAAATATTTCTCTTAAAAAATTTTTCAGGAAAATATTTCTTTCAAGGCTTGTTTTCATACTGTATCAAATATGGCCCTAGAGGGTTAAATGTCATACGCGATACACGCATGGGCAATCATGTTTCTTTCGATCAATGACTGACTAGGCAGAAGATTTCCCAGCAATAGGTTGCCATTACTTTCTGAGGTAAACTGGTTGCCAACAAAGACTATATAACCCAATCTGCCCTGATATTTAACCCATAGCTGGAGGGAGAAGAGACGGATTAATACCTTTCCCTATGTTATTAATGCGTAAATTAATGCAAAGTATTCGACTGGATTTCAAACGCGGCTCTCCGATTTCTCGTTCCGAGACGCCCAAACAGAAACAATTAGATAAACCTACAACTTACAAATAAATGCACATTTGACAGATCGTTGTAAATGTCAGACGTTCCGACAAGGTCATAGCACTCGATGACCCGCGATGAGACAAATGAGACACCTAGCCGTGTGTCTGTTTGGAGAGAGAAAGAAAGCAGGGATATTGACAGCTCTGTTTTGTATATAAGTATAACAGGAGAACGATAAGTAAATATTTGTATTCATAAAGAAAAGAGTAAAAAAGAGATTTTTTTTTAATAAAGAAAAATAGAGATTTTACGAGAAGAGTGGAGCTTTGCACTGTCTACTTCCTTTGCTACAATTAATCAAAGTTTTCATGGCCGATGTAGTTAAAATGAGGTCTTTCAAAAAATGTATGATAAAAATGGAGGAAAACAAAGAATTTACGACTGAAAATTATATCGCAATGGCGAAATTGTGCGCTAAATTAGATAGGAATTCCATGATCGAAATGCTTTATTTACAGCTGTAGTTTGTGTAACAAATAAACATGGTGACTTCCATAGCTGAAATTATAACGTTGACGTCCATGAAAGATAGAATCATAAAGCATTTACGATAGAAAGGAATCTCATAATGGCTATAACTTGTTTAACAGATAAACATATATAAATCTACCATCCGCCCGTGAATTGATTACTGCCGCCATATCTAGCCGAGTGCTCCTGCTATCCTAGGGGTCCTTGACAAAATCAATCGGAGAATCTGTAATGTGATCGATCCCGACTTGGCAGCTCGGATACAGTCACTTTCTCACCGTCGCAATGTGGCTTCCCTGTGTCTTTTCTACAAACACTTTCACGGCTTCTGCTCTGATAAACGTAGATCTTTGGTACCTCCTATGTATGAATTTACTCGAGTAACAAGATTAGCAATTAGGTCCCACCCTTTTACTGTGAAACTAATAAAATGCAAAGGTAAATTCTACTCCAGCAGCTTCTTTTCTCGCACTTCCTGCCTGTGGAATTTCCTTCCGTTTACTTACTTCCCCATCAGCTACAATCTCTAAGAATTTAAATGTGAAGTCAATAGCCATCATCTATTTCATTGATTTGTATCCTCTCTCTCATGCTCCTTTCTCCCTCCACTCCACTTTCATCAGTATTCTCATCCTTCTCTTACCCACTTCCTGACACCCACTATAACCTCTCACTCTTTCTCATAACTTTCCTCCTATGTAACCCACTACACATCAGTGGCAGTAAACTGCCTTGCTTGAGGCGATATGATTTAAAAAAAAAAAAAGAAAACCTCACGGTTGCCATGGTCAAAATGGTTATGTTGACCTTCATGAAAGGGGGAATTTTAAAGGAATAACAATTTACGAGAGGAAGGGGTATCACAACGACTACAGCTGGTGTTACGCATGAATATCATTACATCCATGGTCGAAGTTGTTAAAACGACACTCATGTTGTATACTGTTCGTTGTATACCAGTGTGACGTATTCTTATACCTGCAAACCAATGTTAAAATATATCGACGGACAACGTGTGTACAAAAATATAATCACTGGTTTAATCTCTGCAATCAACGTGACGTTTGTGTGTAGAGCAGTCGTCAGAGGGACACGCACACCCGAGGGAGTGACGGATGGAGCTGTCTTGTGTCCTCTTTGCCTCCGAGTTGGTCTACGCTCTCTGCCTCCGTCTCTGTCTCTGTCTTGACCCGGGAAAACACAGTCTTATATATGAAGTCATAGGGAGATGATTAATATTTATTAAATCAGACTTGTGTCAATATAACCGAACTCCCTACAGCTTAGGATTTATTCGTTATCATCAGAAGGTTATCAGCAGGTTGGAATGTATGGATTTATGGAAGAATAAAAATATAGATTTTGCATGTTAAAACAGAAATTTATTGATAGAAAAAGATAACATGAATTGTAGGAGTTAATGTTCAATGAGAAAGTTAAGGGTATCAGGACTTCATATTAGTATGTGTGTATGTCTGAGCGTTTGTTTGGTAGGAATATCTTTGAAGTTATCGCTCAGTGTGAATGGTGAAAGGCAGGAGGTGAGAGGTGAGCGATGAAGAAGAAGGAGGTGAGAGAGAAAGAGAGAGGCAATAACAATAACGAGCTCTTGACGTTTGTCAAGGGTACGTGGTAATTGCTCGTATTTTTCTCACTGCGACCGTCTTCTTTTTTCGTCTTTTTCAAAGGGATTTAATGTTTTTTGCAGATTGAAAAAAGACTTTGAGAGTTTTGAAGATTAGCAAAGATGCCGACCAAGAAACATGCTGCATGATTGAACAGAGGACAGTTACCATGTTTTTGTTTCCTGAAGGGTGCAAACCAGTTGAAATTCATAGGAGAATGTCAACTGTTTATGGTGCCACATGTTTCAGCCAATAAATGTCTACAAGTGGGCTAAATTGTTTAAAGAAGGACAGAGTAGTGTTGAGGATGAAGACAGGCCTGGGAGGCCTACAGAAGTGAGGTCTCCTGAGGTGATCAAATCAGTCAATGACCTCATTCAGTCTGACAGAAGGGTGACAGTGGATGACAATGCAAGGACTTTGAGCCTATCTGTTGGGACAGCACACAAAATTGTCCATGACGACCTTGCCTACTTGAAGGTCAGGTGGCAAAGATGGGTGGCAAAGATGCTTACTGCAGATCACAAACAGAAGAGGGTCGAGCTGTCCCAGCAGTGCCATACCCCTTATAGCCCAGACCTTGCCCCTTCAGACTTTCAACTGTTTGGTCCCTTGAAAGCGTTAACGAGAGGCACGAAGTTTGAAAGTGACGGGGAAGTGAAAAGTGCTGTGAGCGATTGGCTGAGACATCAGTCCAAAGATTTTTACGCTGAGGGAATACGGAAACTTGTGCACAGATGGGAAAAGTGTGTGACACTGCTGGGAGACTACGTTGAAAAATCTTTAAAAAAAGTAAGCTTTTATCTGCATTAGAAATCCTTATACCAAAAAATTCACTGATCTATTGAATGTCCCTCGTATTTCGTTTTCTGGCGATCAGACCAGGTAATTTGGGAATTCACTCCCGGATGTAATTCTGGCGTTTCCATTGGAGGACAAACAAACTTTGCGTCGGCTCGCGAAAAGTGTCCGTAAAAGAAATTTGTTTTCTTTTATTATTAAAGATTATTTGAATTTTTTTTAGATGTTTCCTAGTTTTCTATTGGCCAAAACAAATTTCGCATCAAGGTGTAGAATATCGTGAGTTTTGTGTGTACTAAGCAAAGTTTGTAAATTCGAGAAAATTCGTTTTTTTTTCTTTCTTTTTTTGTAGCAAGATCAATGAGTCAGATTTTAATTTTAAGTTTAGAACTTGTTTTGTTCACTACATATATAAGCTCACACTCTGTCAAACTTCACCCAGTTACATCATTACCGGGAAGGCCTAATCACTAATTGTAGGCTTTGGAAAGTTGTATTTTGACGTAAACACATTATTGTTATTTCATTGTTCAAATTTTCCCAATTTTGACACGCCAACGCAAAACATATTTCTTGTCGGCTCTAGAATATAATTCATTATCTTTTAACCCGAAATAATTTAATGTAAATTATATTTGCTTCTGACCGAATAATTTAATTAAGCTATTTCAATTGTTTATATTTCGTGACCGTGAAAACCGCATTACACTGATTCATTTTGTTTTTGCATTCCTGCTTTGACCAAAATCATCGCGTCGTCTTTTTCGCCTTTGACAGGAATAAATTCTTTTCAAATTTAACTATATTCTGTTGGTTCCCAGACTATATATCACCCATGGAAGACAGGATCTTAAAGAAATAACAATTTACGAGAGGAAGGGGTATCACAACGACTACAGCTGGTTACGCAAGAATATTATTACTTCTATGGTCGAAGTTGTTAAGATGATGTCTATGGAAGACAGAATCATCATCATCATCATCATCATTCTGCGGCCTCGGCCGAGATAGAACTCACTACACCCTTCCAATATTCCCTATTTGTCATAGCTCCTGTAAGGTCTTCCTTGGTGATAGATGCATCTCTGTGTATCCTGTCTGGAAAGGTTAATTTACGAGATCAATTGTGAGGTGATGGGTGCCTCCATAACACAAACGATGAAACAATTTCATCTGTGGCACGTGCGCAATGCCCAGCAAACTGGACACGTCTCTTTTGAACTAAGGTTGATACTCTTGGTAGGTCTCCATATATCATTTCTAGAGTTGGGTGGTTTCGCCATAAACGATCAAGTACTCTTCTGAGAAGACGAGTATAACATCCATCTAAACGGCTCTGCTGTTTTGCTGGAAGAGTTCAAGTTTCAGATCCATAGAGTAAGATTGGTTCAATAGGTGCGCGAAAAACTTGGATTTTGATCTTACGATCAAGATTGGATTTTCAGATCTTATCCATTTTGTTACAAGTAGTCAATGCTATGCCTTTTCTGATATCAAAGTCTTTTTCAGAATTCTTGATGTGTGATCCTAGATATTTGTAGTCATCAACGCGTTTAAGGATGTTATTCGAGAGAGTTTTAATTTCATGATTACTGCGAATGTTAATTGGCATACACTCAGTTTTGGTTTCATTCAGGTGAAGCCCTGAACAGTTTGCTGCTGATTCAAGAGAAGATAGGAGTGCCTGAGCATTAAGGAGGTTGTCTGACAACAGCGCAATGTCATCAGCAAAATCAGCATCGGTCATATAGAGTGCAGGATAACGTGAACTTCTTCTAGGCTGATACATGAGTTCATTTTCTTTTATTATATCCACAGAGATGCACGTGATGTAGTCTATTACAATGATGAAAAGGAAAGGTGCAAGTGTATCGCCTTGGAGAATACCAGCTAGAATATCAAAAGGCTCTGTTTCACCATCTGGAGTCAGTACTGTGGCTTGTGTGTTTGTATACAATACTTTAATGGCTTCAATGATTTCTACTGGTATGCCATAAAGTCCAAGAATTTTGAACATAGTCTCGCGGTTGGCTGAGTCAAAAGCTTTACTAAAGTCTACAAAGATAAGAGCTGCAGTTTTATTGCAGAATGTGATTTCCTCAATTATTCTACGCAGAGTGAGAATTTGTCCAAGAGTGGATCGACCTGGGCGGAAACCATTTTGGTTTTTGCGTAGAATGGGCTCTATTTTTGAGCGAACACGATTTAGAAGTAGCTTGTTATAAATTTTCGTAGCTATAGGCAGCAACGAAATACCGCGATAGTTGGTTGGCAGTGTCAAATCACCCTTTTTGGGGAGTGGGAATGATTTGTGACCGTAGCCAGATGGTTGGTGAGACATGGCTGACCTTTGCATGGTTACATAGGTCAAGAAGTAATTGGTGAAAAATAGGGTCTTTTCACAAGATGGCTGGAATCTTGTTCGGACCAAGGGCTTAATGAAAGAGACAAAAGAAGAGAATTCACGACAGTAAAAGTCATCACAATTACAACAATTGGTATAATACATAAACATAATTTCTTTCATGACCGAAGTGGTTAAGGCGACGTGCATGAAAGACAGGAACATTATTAAAGGGGATTAAGAAAAAGATCATTCATGAGAGACGGGCTCATGAAAAGTAAAGGATAAATTATGTAACTAAGCCAAGTAAACTACTTGATATTTGTCTATTGTGGGGAGACATGATTGCCAACGCCCTGAATTCATACGGCAAATAGAAAAAGATTTCTTGTCTGAGAACATTTATAGTCCTTCAGTCAGTCAGTTAAGTGCCCTACGTGATACACACTTGGGCAATCATGTCTCGAAAGAGACATGACTGACTGGCAGAAGATTATCCCACAGTAGGTTGCCATTGCTTTCTATGGTAGACTGGTTGCCGACCAAGGCTATAGAACCCAATCTGTCCTGTTATTTGACTCTTAGCTAGAGGCGGAAAAGATGTATTATATTATTAAGTAGTAATTAGTGGGGGATCGGTTTCCTATTGTTATGAAGTAATAAACTGATCCCCCACTTAATGACCAGTAGAAGCCTTAATCATCTTTCCAACTATTATATTCAGTCAGTCAGTTAAGTGCCATACGTGAAACACGCTTGGGCGATCATGTCTCGAAGGAGACATGACTGACTGGGCAGAAGATTATCCCGCAGTAGGTTGCCATTGCTTTCTGCGGTAGACTGGTTGCCGACCAAGGCTATAGAACCCAATCTGTCCTGCTATTTAACCATAGCTGGAAGGAAGAGACGGATTAATACCTTTCCGAATTGTATTTGCGCGTAAGTGAATACAATGGATTCAACTCGAATTCGAACTCGGCTCTCCGGCTTCTCGTTCCGAGCCGATATCCACTGTACCACAACGCACATCCTATAGTCCTTCATCGGTATTAAAAATCTCATTTCGCGCCCAGTTAAAAAAGGTTTGGGTTTCTCATGCTGATTTTACAGGTAAGTAAACTCACTATTCTAGGAAAATATTATTTGGACCGTTTCCCACATACTTGAATTTTGCAAATGCTTAGATATATTGCAATAAGGATTACTTAGGAGCTTATATAGCATCACACACGTACATCTCGTTGGTGCAAGCTCGAAAAGATAATTTCTAGACAAATAGAACCTCGCCATTTATTTATTGTCTGTTTATCCTATTTCGGTCTTATGCCATACCAGAGAAAACCTTGTGCGTACACCATAAAAACGGTCTGTCAAAAGAACATTTATTCCCTTGAAACCACTAATACTGTATATATGTTTGACGTTCATGTCAATGTTATTTACAAAATTATAAAAATGGTATGTCAAAAGGACGGTTATTCCCTTAACACCGCTATTGCTGTATACACTTTTGACTCCTATGGCAATGTTATTTACAAAATTATAAAAATGCTGAGTCAAAAACACCGTTATTCCCTTGACACTACTATTGCTGTATACATTTTTCATTCCCACGTATACTTGCTTCCCTGGCGGCTACAATCTCCAGGAGTTTAAATGTAAGGTCAATAGAAACCTCCTAACACACTAACTTGCATCTATTCTCTCAAACACTTTCCCCATCCACGCTACCCTCATCCTCGGTATCCTTACCCGTCTATCACACTCCTTCTGATATTTCCTATTACTTTCCCCCATGTAACCCCCTAACCGCTCTTTCTCATCACTTTCCCCTATGTAACCCCCTAACCGCTATTTCTCATCACTTTCCCCTATGTAACCCCCTAACCGCTATTTCTCATCACTTTCCCCAATGTAACCCCCTAACCGCTATTTCTCATCACTTTCCCCTATGTAACCCCCTAACCGCTCTTTCTCATCACTTTCACCTATGTAACCCCCTAACCGCTCTTTCTCATCACTTTCCCCTATGTAACCCCCTAACCGCTATTTCTCATCACTTTCCCTATGTAACCCCCTAACCACTCTTTCTAATCACTTTCCCCTATGTAACCCCCTAACCTCTCTTTCTCATCACTTTCCCCTATGTAACCCCCTAACCGCTCTTTCTCATCACTTTCCCCTATGTAACCCCTTAACCACTCTTTCTCATCACTTTCCCCTATGTAACCCCCTAACCACTCTTTCTCATCACTTTCCCCTATGTAACCCCCTAACCACTCTTTCTCATCACTTTCCCCTATGTAACCCCCTAACCACTCTTTCTCATCACTTTCCCCTATGTAACCCCCTAACCACTCTTTCTCATCACTTTCCCCTATGTAACCCCCTAACCGCTATTTCTCATCACTTTCCCCTATGTAACCCCCTAACCACTCTTTCTCATCACTTTCCCCAATGTAACCCCCTAACCGCTATTTCTCATCACTTTCCCCTATGTAACCCCCTAACCGCTCTTTCTCATCACTTTCACCTATGTAACCCCCTAACCGCTCTTTCTCATCACTTTCCCCTATGTAACCCCCTAACCGCTATTTCTCATCACTTTCCCTATGTAACCCCCTAACCACTCTTTCTAATCACTTTCCCCTATGTAACCCAACCCTCTAACCTCTCTTTCTCATCACTTTCCCCTATGTAACCCCCTAACCGCTCTTTCTCATCACTTTCCCCTATGTAACCCCCTAACCGCTCTTTCTCATCACTTTCCCCTATGTAACCCCCTAACCACTCTTTCTAACCACTTTCCCCTATGTAACCCCCTAACCACTCTTTCTAATCACTTTCCCCTATGTAACCCCCTAACCTCTCTTTCTCATCACTTTCCCCTATGTAACCCCCTAACCGCTCTTTCTCATCACTTTCCCCTATGTAACCCCCTAACCACTCTTTCTCATCACTTCCCCCTATGTAACCCCCTAACCACTCTTTCTCATCACTTTCCCCTATGTAACCCCCTAACCGCTCTTTCTCATCACTTTCCCCTATGTAACCCCCTTAACCACTCTTTCTCATCACTTTCCCCTATGTAACCCCCTAACCACTCTTTCTCATCACTTTCCCCTATGTAACCCCCTAACCACTCTTTCTCATCACTTTCCCCTATGTAACCCCCTAACCACTCTTTCTCATCACTTTCCCCTATGTAACCCCCTAACCACTCTTTCTCATCACTTTCCCCTATGTAACCCCCTAACCGCTATTTCTCATCACTTTCCCCTATGTAACCCCCTAACCACTCTTTCTCATCACTTTCCCCAATGTAACCCCCTAACCGCTATTTCTCCCCCATCACTTTCCCCTATGTAACCCCCTAACCACTCTTTCTCATCACTTTCCCCACCTATGTAACCCCCTAACCACTCTTTCTCATCACTTTCCCCTATGTAACCCCCTAACCGCTATTTCTCATCACTTTCCCTATGTAACCCCCTAACCACTCCCCCTTTCTAATCACTTTCCCCTATGTAACCCCCTAACCTCTCTTTCTCATCACTTTCCCCTATGTAACCCCCTAACCGCTCTTTCTCATCACTTTCCCCTATGTAACCCCCTCCTAACCGCTCTTTCTCATCACTTTCCCCTATGTAACCCCCTAACCACTCTTTCTAATCAACCCCCTTTCCCCTCTGTAACCCCCTAACCCCCACTCTTTCTAATCACTTTCCCCTATGTAACCCCCTAACCTCTCTTTCTCATCACTTTCCCCTATGTTTAACCCCCTAACCCCCAACTCTTTCTCATCACTTTCCCCTATGTAACCCCCTAACCACTCTTTCTTTCCCCATCCACTTTCCCCCTATGTAACCCCCTAACCACTCTTTCTCATCACTTTCCCCTATGTAACCCCCTGCGCAACAGTGGCAGTGAAATGCCTTGCTTGGGGTGAAATGATTAAAAAAAATATCTGTGCCAAAAGGAGGCTATTCACTTGACCCCATTACTAATCTATACATTTTTGACTCCCACGGCAATGTTTTTTACAAAATTATAAAAAATGGTGTGTCAAAAGGAAGTTATTCCCTTGACACCGCTATTGCTGTATACATTTTTGAATTCCACGGCAATGTTAATTAGAAAATTATAATAAATGGTGATTCAAAAGGCCAGTTATTCCCTTGACTCCGCCAGTTCATTATAGACTGTTGTCTCCGTCAGCAATATTCATTTTAAAAAGCAAAGTATATATATATATATATATATATATATATATATATCCGAGTGAATACAGAACGAAGAATTCTTTCAACATACAAAACATTAATTTAAAACAGTGCTCGATATATAATATGCTATATCGAGCTGTGAATATTTATTATAAATTATACTTAAGAACATCTAGATAATTTCTCTATATATAATCGCGACGAAGGCACGTTCGTTTCGGCGTTGGGGCCAAATGTAATGCCGAAACGAACGTGCCTTCGTCGCGATTATATATAGAGAAATTATCTAGATGTTCTAAAGTATAATTTATAATAAATACACACACACACACACACACACACACACACACATATATATATATATATATATATATATATATAATAAAATTTACTTGTTTTATATTTCATTGTCATTTTAGAAAATATAAAATTAGTCATTTCCTTGTCACCGCTATAACTGTGTACACATTTGACTGCCACAGCAATGTTTATTGTTTTTAGAAGCAATGATTAGAATTTTAATAAAATACATTTGAGTAATGATAACAAATTTATTAACGATAATTTATTTGATTGTTTACGTACACGTATAGTTTCATATTTTTGAGATTATATGAATGTAAATCTTAAAATGGAATTTTAATACATACATTTCCTGGGTGGTTTTGTGCAGCGTAGAACCACTTCTTAACTGCAGTTGTCTAACTTACAGGCAAATATTTAGCCCCAAAACTTAAGTCAAAACATTATGAAAGCATAAAAATTGACTTTCATAATATTAAAATTACTAGCAAAACATTTTCATTTTTAAAAATTACCAGCAGTACATTTTCATATTAGAAAATTACCACCAATACATTTTCATTTTAAAAAAATTAGCAGCAATACATTTTTCGTAAAAGGAAAAAAAATTACTAGCGATACAAAAAAAAAAAATACTAATGAACCCAAGAAAATTAAATTTTGACATTAAATGGTACATAAGAAGTTGATATGCCACTAAACCAATGAAAAACAGAACTTACTTCTTGCACATTTATTTCAAACCCAATAATATATTTTTTTTCGTTTTTTTTTTTCTCTTTTTGGAATAAACTCAGGCAACACGTAATGTAATCTCATATACTGTAGACTATCAGTACTTGTAGCTAGATTTACTCACTTCCTGACACCCCCTATAACCTGTCACTCTTTCTGATAACTTTCCTCCTATGTAATCCCCTGCAAAACAGTGACAGTAAAATGCCTTGCTTGGGCGATATGATTATAAAAAAAAAATTCTCTACTATTATAATGTGGATATAAAGTGGGGGATAGATTCTACATTACAATCAATATATAAACAAATCCCTCACTTTATGGCCACAATAATCCTTCTCTCATGCTCCTTTCTCCATCCACTCTACTCTCATCAGTATTCTCATCCTTCTCTTACCCACTTCCTGACACCCCCTATAACCTGTCACTCTTTCTCATAACTTTCCTCAAAACAGTGACAGTAAAATGCCTCGCTTGGAGCCGTATGATTAAAAAAAAAAAAAGATTAACTCTTTAACATTATTATTAAAGGGATATTTATATGAGAAGTTGTTCCATCTGGAAGGCCAGTGTTAGAATGCCAATATTGTGCAGAAACTCACTCTTCATTCTATCAAATCAAATGTTTGTCAAAGTTGTGCTTTAATCCATCATTCTGGTACTTTAAGTTCAAGAAACCATTTTTATAGATCAGCTATTTGAAGAAATTACCTATTTCTTTTTTTTTTTATAAATAAAAAGGATTTTTTTACCATAATGTTCCCCCTGTAATTTAAGTGCCATACAATTGGGCGATCATGTCTCTTTCGATCCATGACTGACTAGACAAAATATTTTCGTGCAGTAGGTTGTCGTATCTTTCTGCGGTAGACTGGTTGCAACCCAATCTATCCTGCTATTTAACCCATAGCTGGAGGCAATAGTAATAGATTAATACTTTTCACAAGAGAATTTGCGCGTAAGTCAATGCTACAAATTCAGTTGGAATTGAACTCAGCTCTCTGTTTTGGTATTCCGTGTCGATAGCCATTACACCACAACGCACATCTAAATTCGCGCCCCAGAAATTCAGAGAGAAATTATGATTACAATGCAGAAAATTTTAATTTCATCAGCTCTTCCGTACAGACAGTTACAAACTTGGTAGACGCGTGTCTCCAAAGAAGTCTTGATGGAACTCTCAGTATTTACTTCTTGGAAATGCGAGATACGTAAACACTTGTAAAAAAACCCTTTCCAGCACCAATGTCATGTTATTGATTGTTAATGTCGTTGCAAACGTCAGAATAGATTATTCAAATTTGCATTTAATCATTATCTCTCCGGCTGTTGCATTTGTTGTCAATGTGGCAACTGAAATCATCCGTTCTCTTCTAAAATTGTCTTCCTTCCACCTTTCTGTTTTATTTATTAAAAGTGACCATCCGTTTAAGTACTGATCAGATTCAACACAGCGCCTGTTTTTTTTGTTTTTTTTACGAAGCTTTATTTAGTCTGGCACAGGGTCGAAAGCTGTTTACAGTTGCCAGAGTTTCTGAACGGTAACGCATCTAAACACTGATCAGATTCGGCACTCAGGCCACCTTTTTTATTTACGAATTTTTATAGTTTGGCAAAATGCCACAAGCTGCTTACATTACCAGATGTTTTAAGAACTCACTAACCAAAATACTGATCAGGTTCAACACTCTGTCGTCCCTTTATTTACTAAGGTTTGTTAAGTCTGGCACAAGGTCACAAGCCGCTTACATTACCTGGTGTTCCTAAGCACTCACCCGTCAAATTAATGATCAGATTCAACACTGCTCGTCTCTTTTTACAGTAAGCACTGTTATGTCTGGCACAAGGTCACAAGCCGCTTACATTACCTGGTGTTCTTAAGCACTCACCCGTCAAATTAATGATCAGATTCAACACTGCTCGTCTCTTTTTACAGTAAGCACTGTTATGTCTGGCACAAGGTCACAAGCCGCTTACATTACCTGGTGTTCCTAAGCACTCACCCGTCAAATTAATGATCAGATTCAACACTGCTCGTCTCTTTTTACAGTAAGCACTGTTATGTCTGGCACAAGGTCACAAGCCGCTTACATTACCTGGTGTTCCTAAGCACTCACCCGTCAAATTAATGATCAGATTCAACACTCTGCTCGTCTCTTTTTTCAGTAAGCACTGTTATGTCTGGCACAAGGTCACAAGCTGCTTCCTGGTGTTCCTAAGCACTCACCCGTCAAATTAATGATCAGGTTCAACACACTGCCCGCCTTTATTTTTACTAAGCTTTGTTAAGTATGGCACCAGGTCACAAGCTGCTTACATTATTGATGTTCCTAAGCAATCATCTATCAAAGTAATGATCAGGTTCAACACTCTGCCCGTTTTTTATTTACTAAGCTTTGTTAGTGCAACCTAAGGTCACAAGTTGCTTAAAGTACTTAGTATTCATAAGCGGTCACCCATCAACATGCTGATCAGTTTCGAAGTTTGAATTTTATTACTTTTTTTATTCAACTTAACTTTAAAACATTTAATAAATTCTGCAAATAATTTAAATTCAAATTAATCCAGGTATACGTAACATCATCTCAAATGTATGAAAATGTAAATTAAATAATGTTAATTAAAAAATCATGCTTTTGTTTATAAGGATGCTAGCCCTGTAAAAAAAGACCCGAGAGACACTGGAGATAGTGGGTTAGAGATATAGAGCCACCGCTTAAGCGAATAGGCGTGAAAGATACTGGCTAACACTGGGCTTGAACAGGTTAAGTTTTTAGTAATCGGGGAAGCATCCTCTTGGGAGTTGAGAATTTTGTGAGAAGTAGCTACTCGAGTTGAACTTATATCCCAGCAACTGAATACAAAGGGAATTACAGTGGTTCGTTATTATTTAAAAAAAATTATAAAATAATAAAGGTGTCCACTAACTTAAAAACACTTTCCTCTTACCGCTTATTAATATTTCTGTTTCTAATTATTCTACAGCCGGCAAACATTTGTGTCTTAGGGGCTTTACTGTCTTGCATGGGATGAATATTAGATTCTCCAAGCATTCCTTCCTCATTACATGTCACAAACTTCAGCTGCCTTTTCCTGATTCTTAGTATGTTTCCTTTTCGTTTTTATCCTCTCCAAAACCTTTTCGTTGCTCACATGTTCGGTAAATGGCATCCTCAGTATCCTTCTGTAGAACCATATTTCTGCTATTTTACTCTTCTTCATCCTTGAGGACATAGTCCATCATTCGTTCCCATTCAGAAGGACAGGTATCACATAACAGTCGAGTACTCTTTTCATTGTCTCCAACGAAATATTCCTGTCTCTCAATCCTCTACTCAACCTTTGGTATCTATTCTTGACCATGCGAATAAGCCTTCAGATCTCAATGTCGCACTTTCCGTCCTCTGTTAGAACACTTTTCTGTACCTGATTGATTAGGGTTATCCCCGACTTGTTGGCGTCTTGTTATATGTTTCTTTCTCCTGTCTTTCTTTCCCTCTATCTGTTCTGTGAGTATCAGATTCTCCAAGCCTTCCTTCCTCATTATATATCCCAGATACTCCAGCTGTCTTTTTTTGATATTAAGTTTAAGTTTCCTTTTTGTTTCTATCTTCTTCAAAACCTTGTCATTGCTAAACTTGTTTGGTTCATGGTATTCTCAGCATCCTTCTGTAGAATCACATTTTGGTTATTTCAATTCTTTCCATCATCTTTGATGAGATTGTCTAAGATTCGCTGCCTTATTGAAAGACAGACATTGCATAACAATTTAGTATTCTCTTTGTTTCCAGTGAAATCTTCTTGTCTCTCAATATTCTACTCAGCCTTTAGAATGCATCCTTTGCCATGTCAATACATCTTTAGATCTCAGTGTCACACCTTCTGTCCTCTGCTAGAACACTTCCTAGGTATTGAAATTTCTCTACCTGGTTGATTTCAGTATCTCCGACTTGTAGTTGGCATTTTGGGTTCCTCTTTTTACTAATGACCATGCATTTCATTTTTCTTCTAGTTTATGTTTAGTCCTTTCTTTTCGCTTTCTATAGCTACTTTTGTAGGAAGTCTTGTAGTTTCCTTTCTGTGTCTGTTATCAGCACTGTATCATCTGTATATCTTATATTGTTCCAATTGTGGCTGCCAATGATGAATCCTGGCAGGACTTGTAGTTCTCTCAGAATTACCTTGCTGTATAAGTTGAATAAATCTGGTGAGAAAGCATGGACTGAGCATGCGAGCAATGACGAGGTTTTGGAAAGAATGGAAACGAAAAGGAAATTAATACTGAGCATCAGGAAGAGACAAGTAAAGTTCCTGGGACATAAAATGAGGAAGGAGGGCTTGGAGAACCTGATATTAACAGGCTAGATAGAAGGAAACAGAAACAGGGGGAAAGCAGTGGATAACATATTTGAAGGACCTGATCAGGTGGATGACGGAAGGAGGGTTGCATGGTGCAACAGGAGAAAGCGTGCTAAGAGCCACCAGAGATAGGTAGACGTGGAAAGCCATGATCGCCTACGTCTTGAAGGGACAGGGCACATAGAAAAAGAAAATGCATGCCAACTGTTTATAAGATATTATAATGTGGGTATAAAATGGGGGATCAATTTTATATTATAATCAATATATAAACTAATCCCTCATTTTGTGACCATGCTAGTTTCTATACATTTATATTCTAGATTTATGGGCTTGAGCTAGTGGATGACGGGGAAGTGATGTATTATATTATTAAGTAGTAATTAGTGAGGGATCAGTTTATTACTTCATAATAATATAAAACTGATCCCCCATTTTGTGCCCAGTAGAAGCCTTAATCATGTTTTCAACTATTATATTCAGTCAGTCAATTAAGTGACATACGTGATACACGCTTTGGACGATCATGTCTCGAAAGAGACATGACTGACTTGGCAGAAGATTATTCCGCAGTAGGTTGCCATTACTTTCTGCGGTAGGCTGGTTGCCTACCAAGGCTATAGAACCCAATCTGTCCTGTTATTTAACCTATAACTGGAGGGAAGAGACGAATTAATACCTTTCCGAATTGTATTTGCGCGTACGTGAATGGAAGGAATTTAACTGGGATTCGAACTCGGCCCCCGATTTATCATTCTTAGCTGATATCTACTACACCACAAACAGTGTATAAATAAAAGAGGAAGTGACAGGAAGTGATGATAAGTGATGATAACGTGTACGGCAATATATCCACGCCTGAGACTGCTGCAGTTCTCGGAAAAAACTGCCTTACCAATTGCATTTGGAATACGGGGGATATGAGGATAATTCAACACATGTGAACGTGGTATTGCGTGTCTGAATTGTAAATAACAGAACTTGTGGAAAGTCAATCAGGAACCGTAGGCGTATTTTCAAGATAGGCAGTTGCTTAAATTATTCGACAATCTGTTGCAATGTTTGGAAAATAAACAACGACACACGATAGGGAAAACTGCCTTCGACAGGCGATGATTGAAGGGTAAGCACAGGACAATTAAATCCCATCAAGAGATGGCTAAGATCATGATTTGCATGCGGAGATTTGATGGTGTGCTATGTGACTATAGTGTCGTTAAGTTTAAAGTCTTGTCTTTCATGAATAAATGGATGACCGAAGAGTTAGCAATTATATCTTATAATCGAATAGTTTCACACGTCAAAGGCAGGAATGGCTGCAACGTGGGAAACATTTCTTCTTTACCGTTCTTGTTAATTATTGACGTTGTTTCTGGTGCAGAATTTTAAATACCTGAGAAGATTTTAACAGACGGTGAAAGATACAACACCGAGATCAGCATTTGATTGGCGAAAGAAGTCACTTTCTCACTGACGTGATTCTCCCTCAACACACCCGTGGGTCCATCAGATAATGATAGGTGACATCTAAAGTTGAAAATTGAAATTAATATGATACGTTTCAAATGTAGGTAAACGAACTCAACAATATGCTGAATATGAAGACGTAGGGAGATGGTTAATGTTTCTTTTGATTTTGCCTTGTGTCAGACATAACCGCCCTCCCTACAGCTTACAAGTTTTTATCTAGAATTATCATCATCAGAATTATCAGAAGGTTTTTATCATCAGAAGTTTGGTTGGTTGGTAACAGGTTGGAATCTATGAATAAGCGTGAAATAGTGTAAGAATAAAATATACATTTTTCATGTTAAATTAGAAATTTATTAAAAGAAATGAATAACAAAAATCCGTAGAGATTAATGTTTATTTAGAAAGTTAAGAGTATCAAGAAGTGTAGAAAATGTTCATGGTAGTAATTGATGAAAGAGTATATGCGTCCGTACGTATGTATGTGTTTGTTTGGTAGCAATGTAGGATGGAGAAGAAAAAGTACAATGAATCAGCACACGAGAACGAAAGAGATAGAGGGGAAATGCCCGGGTCACTTGAAACTTCTCCCGTTACATTTTTGCTTGTCGTCTATGCTGCTTCTATGTGTGACTCTGTGTCATGACGCTGATTGGGGCCTTTTATAGTAATTTTAGATTTTCGCACTTGATCGCTAAGTTTTCAAGTCTTGCAAGTCGTTCCCATTGGTCAAAAATCAATTTAATACCTACTTGCGAAATCTGGTTTCTTTAAGCACATGGTCAATCCCTTTTCTATTTTGGAAAAACCAGGATTCACCACGTCATTGTGAATTTTTGTAAAAGTGAAGAAGGTTGATTTTAATTCTTAATGTCTTCTTTTACTATAAGTGTCTGGATGGAAAGAACAGTGTGGCTATATTTATGAGATGAGTTATTATAAATATTTACACTATTTAGATTGTTTGACTCTGGCTTGTGTGGCCTTCAAGTTTCTTAGTAGTTGAGCTGAAGAAGTTGGTTTTAATGCTGAAGAAGGCTCTTTTTTCCCATCTTTCTGTTTATTTTATAGTTTATGGACACTTGCTGTTGCCTGGAAGGCTTTCAGCGTTTTGATCAATTTCTTCTTCTTCTTCTTGCTCTTCTTCTTCTTGTACTTCCGCTTCTTTCTTTGTTATTGTTGTTCTTTTTGCTTCTTCTTTATTTTCTTGCTCTTGTTTTTTTCTTTTTCTTCAATTTCTTCTTTTTGCTTTTGTTCTTGTTTTTCGTGTTCTTTTTTTCTTCTTCTTGTTCCTTTTTCTTCATGTTGTTCTTCTCTTCGTCTTCTTTTTCTCTTTCTACATTTTTCTTCTTCTCTTGTACTTTTTCTTCTTCTTCTTCTTGTTTCTTTTTCGTGTTTCTTTTTCTTCATGCTATTCTTCTTCTCTTCGTCTTCTTTTTCTTCTTTAACTTTTTTCTTCTTCTCATGTTCCCTTTCTTCTTCGTGTTTCTTTTTCTTGTTCATTTTTCTTCATGTTGTTCTTCTTTTCTTCTTCTTCTTCTTTTTCATCTTCTACTTTTTTCTTCTTCTTCTCTTGTTCCTTTTCTTCTTCTTCTTGTTTCTTTTTCTTTTTCCTTTTTTTCATGTTGTTCTTCTTCTCTTCGTTTTCTTTTTCTTTTACTTTTTTCTTCTTCTTCTTCTTTGTTCAATTTTTTCTTCTTCATGTTTTCTTCTTTTTCTGGTTCTTCTTCTCTCCGATTTGTTCTTCTCTTTTTTTTTCTTCTTCTTGTTCTTCTTTTCTTCTTCTTCTTCTTTGTTTTTCTCTTTATTGTTCTTCTTGCTCTTTTTCTTCCTCTTCTTCTTTTATTCTTCTTTTACTCATGTTCTTTTTCTTTTTCTTTTTATTTCTTCTTGTTTTTCATCTTGTTTTTGATTTTATTCTTGTTTTCCTTGTTTTTCTTCTTTCTTCTTCGTGCTCTTGTTATTCTTTTCTTCTTCTTCTTCTTCTTCTTCTTGTAATTATTATTATTATTATTATTATTATTATTATTAGTAGTAGTAGTAGTAGTAGTAGTAGTATTTCCTTGTATCTTTACTGTATACACATTTCCTTCCGGGTCCAATGCAGAAACCTAAGGTCAGAAATTCCAGTGATCATTTAGCACAATAATCACAAGTCATCGGGGACGAGGTTTGAGTGTTACACGCCAGATTCTAGCTGGGAGGAGGTGTGAAGATATGGATTCATGATTTCGCAAGTTTATTTACGCGTTAGGGAATGGACGCTGTGGTGCAGTGAATATCGACTCGGAACGAGAGATCGGCGAGCCGAGTTCGAATTCCAGTTGAATTCCTTGCATTCACATACGCTTGGGAAAGGTCTCTCCCTTCCGGTTATGGATTAAATAACAGGAGAGATTGGGTTCTATAGCCTTGGCTAGCAACCAGTCTACCGCAGAAAGTAATAGTAACCTACTGCGGGATAATCTTCTGCCAAGTCAGTCATGTGTTATTCGAGACATGATCGCCCAAAGCGTGTATCACGTATGGCACTTAAATGACTGAAGGGAATGTAGCCAACCAGACTCAAATTCGCACTCTTAATTTCAATTCTTTTTTCTCACATTCTCTCAAACTCAGTAAACCCTTCAATCTTAGTGACTATATTGCCTTGCTTGGAGTGAAATGATTAAAATATAAAGTATGTATAACAGCCATCCTATAAGGAGACCTGCTCACAAAGAGTATTTGCAATTGCTTAGAGCATATTATTCAAATGCCTTGAACTATGAGGTACAATAAAATGTATGAATTGATATGTTGCATTATAATCAAATAATAATAATAATAATAATAATAATAATATATATATATATATATATATATATTAATCATATCACCCCGAGCAAGGCGGTAACGCCACTGATGTGCCGGGGGCTACATAAGAGTATAAAGATTAGAGGAGAGAAAGCCGGAAACCACATCCTAAACAGGGAACAAGGGATGAGCCTCTATACCTGTTCAATAGACGTGGGTGGAGTGTGAACCGGGCGATAGTTTAGTCTATCTACTCCAATTGAAAAAAAAAAAAGAAAAAAAAGTGAGAAGATTGGAAAAGAGAAAACTGGAAACCACATCCTAAACAGGGAACAAGGGATGAGCCTCTACACCTGTTCAATAGACGTGGGCGGAGTGTAAACCGGGCGATAGTTTAGTCTATCTACTCCAATTGAAAAAAAAAGTGAAGATTAGAAGGGGAAACCGGAAACCACATCCTAAACAGGGAACAAGGAATGAGCCTCTACACCTGTTCAATAGATGTGGATGGAGTGTGAACCGGGTGATAGTTTAGACTATCTACTCCAATTGAAGAAGAAGAAGAAAGAAAAAAAAGGTAAGGGTGGTGAGTTAACTAAGTTTTAACTTAGTTAAAGTCCGGTCAAAGAAATTTCTTTGAAAAAAGGTAAAGAATACTCGTTCAAATAACCATGAAACTATTTTAAATGACAACAAAGATGAGGACAATAGTCCGAATAATGTAAATATTGTAAATACTACCTCATCTCAGAAATATAGACAAATAGAATGTTCTATTATTAAACGTCGTACAAATGGCAACAAAGTTGAGGACAATAGTCCGAATAATGTAAATAATGTAAATAATGTAAATAATGTAAATTTCTTTGACCGGACTTTAACTAAGTTAAAACTTAGTTAAAGTCCGGTCAAAGAAATTTCTTTGAAAAAAGGTAAAGAATACTCGTTCAAATAACCATGAAACTATTTTAAAATTAGCCACAAAAAATAAAACAAAATCAAATCAAAGCAAAATTATAACTTACTTTTAAGAATATTTCAAAGCTGATTCTAAACCAAATGCACGTATACTAACGCCAGTAGAGAAAAAGAATTATTTTTCCGCTATAATTAACATGTTGATTACATTTCAAAATTTTCAAGTTACTGTTTGTTAGGAGTGTTTGAAGGTTTAGTTGAATACATGTACAAACAGCATTGAAGACATTGCAGTTCAGGCAACACTCAGATGCAGGAATGTTAACATTTGGTACACAAGCAAAGTTAATATATACTTAACAGATTATTCCTTTTTTTTATATATATATATATTTTCCTTTTCATTGCACAGATTGCCATTATACTCTATTCATACATGCCATTATTCTTACTTTGAAGAATACACACACACACACACACACACACACACATATATATATATATATATATATATATGTATGTATGTATGTATTCTTAAAAGTAAGTTAAAAAGTTAAAAGTAAGTTATAAGATTATCCCACAGTAGGTTGCCATTGCTTTCTGCGATAGACTGGTGTTCAGCCAAGGGAAGAGACCTTATCTATCTATCTATATATATATATAAGGTCTCTTCCCTAAAGTTATGAGTTAAATAATAAGACAGATTGGCTTCTATAGCCTTGGCTGAACACTAGTCTATCGCAGAAAGCAATGGCAACCTACTGTGGGATAATCTTCTGCCCAGTCACTCATGTCTCTTTTGAGACATGATCGCCCAAGCGCGTATCACGTACGGCACTTAACTGACTGATAGCGAGATAAAAGATTAGGACCTCCATGTATGTGCAAATAGTAAACATCCAAGTACTAAAAAAACACAATTTTATAGTAAATAGTAAAACTACAAACAATGAATTTTGTCTATATTTCTGAGATGAGGTAGTATTTACAGTATTTACATTATTCGGACTATTGTCCTCAACTTTGTTGCCATTTGTACGACGTTTAATAATAGAACATTCTATTTGTCTATATTTCTGAGATGAGGTAGTATTTACAATATTTACATTATTCGGACTATTGTCCTCATCTTTGTTGTCATTTGTACGATATTTAATAATAGATCATTCTATTTGTCTATATTTCTGAGATGAGGTAGTATTTACAGTATTTACATTATTCGGACTATTGTTCTCATCTTTGTTGCCATTTGTACGACGCTTAATAATAGAACATTCTATTTGTCTATATTTCTGAGATGAGGTAGTATTTACAGTATTTATATTATTCGGACTATTGTCCTCAACTTTGTTGCCATTTGTACGACGTTTAATAATAGATCATTCTATTTGTCTATATTTCTAAGATGAGGTAGTATTTACAGTATTTACATTATTCGGACTATTGTCCTCATCTTTGTTGCCATTTGTACGACGTTTAATAATAGAACATTCTATTTGTCTATATTTCTGAGATGAGGTAGTATTTACAGTATTTATATTATTCGGACTATTGTCCTCAACTTTGTTGCCATTTGTATGACGTTTAATAATAGATCATTCTATTTGTCTATATTTCTAAGATGAGGTAGTATTTACAGTATTTACATTATTCGGACTATTGTCCTCATCATTGTTGCCATTTGTACGACGTTTAATAATAGAACATTCTATTTGTCTATATTTCTGAGATGAGGTAGTATTTACAGTATTTATATTATTCGGACTATTGTCCTCAACTTTGTTGCCATTTGTACGACGTTTAATAATAGATCATTCTATTTGTCTATATTTCTAAGATGAGGTAGTATTTACAGTATTTACATTATTCGGACTATTGTCCTCATCTTTGTTGCCATTTGTACGACGCTTAATAATAGAACATTCTATTTGTCTATATTTCTGAGATGAGGTAGTATTTACAGTATTTATATTATTCGGACTATTGTCCTCAACTTTGTTGCCATTTGTACGACGTTTAATAATAGATCATTCTATTTGTCTATATTTCTGAGATGAGGTAGTATTTACAGTATTTACATTATTCGGACTATTGTCCTCAACTTTGTTGCCATTTGTACGACGTTTAATAATAGATCATTCTATTTGTCTATATTTCTGAGATGAGGTAGTATTTACAGTATTTACATTATTCGGACTATTGTCCTCATCTTTGTTGCCATTTGTACAACGTTTAATAATAGATCATTCTATTTGTCTATATTTCTGAGATGAGGTAGTATTTACAGTATTTACATTATTCGGACTATTGTCTTCATCTTTGTTGCCATTTGTACGACGTTTAATAATTGATCATTCTATTTGTCTATATTTCTGAGATGTAGGTAGCATTTTTTTTTTAATCATTTCACCCCTAGCAAGGCGGAAACGCCACTGATGTGCAGAGGGTTACATAAATGTAAAAAGATTAATTAGAAAAGAGTGAGGGGTACAAACTAGTTAGAAAGGAACAATAGAAAGCAGGTGCGATGACAGATACATAGGTGGAGAGAAAGGGAAGGTTATACAGGGGTGGGGAGAGAGCTAGAGTCCAGTGGTTAGTAGATGAGTATTGACTTTGCATTTAAATTTCTGGAGGTTGTAGCCGTCAGGAAAGCAAGAATACGGGAGCGAGTTCCACAGGCGGGAAGTGCGAGAGAAGAAGCTGCAGGAGTAGAATTGTCGTCTGCATTTGGTTAACCTGACTGTGAATGGGTGGGACCCAGTTGCCAGTCTGGTTGCACGAGTAAACACCTGTTGAGGAGGCATCAGTGACTTAAGCTCGTCCGAGCAGAAGCCATGAAAGTATTTATAGAACAGACCAAGGGAGGCCACATTTCGACGATGGGGAAGTGGCTGCAGTCGAGTCGCCAGATCAGTACCTATCACATTATAGACTCTCCTTTGGAGCTTGTCAAGAACACTGAATAGAACGGCAGGGGCACCTGACCATAAATGGCACCAGTACTCCATGCACGGACGGATGGTTGACTTGTATATATGCAGGATGGATTCAGGTGGAAAAAACATCCTGGATCGACATACAGTATTTAAACTATTTGGACTATTGTCGTCATGTTTGTTGTCATTTGTACGGCGTTTAATAATAGATCATTCTATTTGTCTATACTTTGAGATGAGGTAATATTTACAGTATTTAATCTATTCTGACTATTGTCTTCATCTTTGTTGCCATTTCGGCTGTTGTACGCTCCGGCCTTCTTCAGGTGCTAGGAATTTCGAACCGAACCATTTATTACAATTACTGGGGTATTTACAGTATTTACGTTATTCAAACTATTGCCCTCGTCTTTGTTGCCATTTGTACGACGTTTCGGCCATTGTACGCTCCGGCCTTCTTCAGGAATTTCGAACCGAACCCTTTATTACAATCACTGGGGTATATGAACTCCATACCTTGCCTTAAGGACACATGGCCCAGTGGATGAAGACATTGGTTAGTTCCTGTGACTTGACCCAAAGAGTTATGAGTTCAATACCAGGCTACAGCAGTGGTGAACAAGTAACTTACAGGGTTAAAGGGAGATAACTCATGACTTCCAGAAGAGGCAAGGGATAAAGTTCATATACCCCAGTGATTGTAATAACGGGTTCGGTTCGAAATTCCTAGCACTTGAAGATTGTATACAACGGCCGAAACGTCGTAGAAATGGCAACAAAGATGAGAACAATAGTCCAAATAATGTAAATATTGTAAATGCATTTTGTCTGTAGCTGAAGTCATCTATATTCAAACTATTTAGATTCGGGTACTAAAGGTGTTGATATGCCGCTAAACAAAATGAAACCACCAACATGAAATAACTCTTTCAAGGAATTAAGCCATATAATATCGTAAAATTTCTTCAAGAAATCAAACTGTATTCCAAAATATAATTTCAACAAAACTATAACATAAAATACACATATCGCCGCCTCAAACAATTATTGTCCCTAATAATAAAGAATTCAGATTGGGGTAATGGTTAATGAGTCTACAGCTATATCGTGTTGAATGCACCGGTTCCCGTCCGATCACCAAAGTTAAGCAGCATCGAGCCTGGTCAGTACTTAAATGGGTGACCATTTGGGAATAATACTAGGTGCTGTAAACATAAGGACCAAGAATGGCCCACCGATAGTCCAGGTTTGGGGGTTAGGTGCAGGGCTAACAACCCTGCCTCGTAAAAAACAGTTTGTTACAGCAACAAAAAGTTGCTGCCCTATGCACCATCTGGGTGTGATGGATAAATGATGAATGGTTAATGAGTTCTATCCAAACTGGGTGCTTAATATTCATCGCCTTGCGCCAAACTAAACCGAACTCAGTTAATAGATATCAAGACGTGTCGGGTAATGTTTATCGAGCTCGTTTTGTTAATTATTCTTTTTCTTTTTCTATGTGCCCTGTCCATTCAGGACGTAGGCGATCATGGCTTTCCACTAACTCCCTATCACTGGTGGCTCTTAGCACGCCTTTTCCATGCAACCCTCGTGCCATCATCCACTTGATTAGGTCCTTCAAATATGTTATCCGTTGCTTTCCCCTGCCTCTTTTTCCCTCTATCTGGCCTGTTAGTATCAGGTTCTCCAAGCCCTCCTTCCTCATTGCATGTCCCAGGAAATTCAGCTGTCTCTTCCTGATGCTCAGTATTAATTGCTTTTTCGTTTCCATCCTTTCCAAGACCTCATCATTGCTCACATGCTCCATGATATTTGCAACATCCTTCTTTAGAACTACATTTCAGTTGCTTCTGGTTTTTCCTTCATCTTTGATGATATTATCCAACATCCACTGCCATATTGAAGAAATGACATCACATAGCCGTCCAGTGCTCTCTTCCTTGTTTCTAGCGAAATAGTCTTGTCTGTTAATACTTTATTCAACTTCTGGAATGCTTCCTTTGCCATGCCAATTCGCCTTCGGATCTCAGTGTCGCACTTTCCGTCTTCTGTT
Source organism: Ascarosepion bandense (assembly GCA_037127315.1). Classification (NCBI taxonomy): domain Eukaryota; kingdom Metazoa; phylum Mollusca; class Cephalopoda; order Sepiida; family Sepiidae; genus Ascarosepion; species Ascarosepion bandense. The sequence continues at coordinate 81,824 of JBBBDQ010002065.1, read as the reverse complement.
AGAACACTTCCCAGGTATTTAATTTTTTGTACCTGCTTCATTTTAGTATCCCCCACGTGTATTTGGCATTTCGGGCTGCTCTTTTTGCCGATGACCATGCATTCGGTTTTCTTGCAGTTTATTTGTAGTCCTTTCTTATCACTCTCTTCAGCTACCTTCTGTAGGAGGTCTTGCAGTTTCCTTTCTGTGTCTGCTATCTATGACTAATTATTACGTTCCCCACGAGGTGTTACGTACTCTGCTAAATTCAGTAAATGTTGGTAAATAAATATGAGGGCACCACGAGTTAGTCGTATTGACCATTATTAGAAGGAAGCACGATAGAATAATTGATAGAGACTCGGTTTGAGAATACGAAGAAATTAATTCGAATTTCTCTCTCGTGTGTTAATATATTTAGGAAATGTTAATACATTGAGGAAATGTACGAAACCAACTCTTCTCCTCCCAGCTATGGATAAATAGAAAGTCAGATTGGGTTCCACAACTTGGCTAGAAATCAGTCCACGAGAAGGAGAATTCTGAATTAAAAATTGTATGTAGCCCTTGCTAAACATATATGACGCAGCTAAGGAAAGTATCGTTTGCATTGATTCGATGATCCCGACTACGGTCGACACCGGTCAGGGAGAAGGAAAGCTATGACTCTAAAATTGTATGGCCTGCTAAGAAGGTTGGGTCTGCTAAGAAGGTTGGGTCACTATGTCGATCCAGGATGTTTTTTCCACCTGAATCCATCCTGCATATATATACAAGTCAACCATCCGTCCGTGCATGGAGTACTGGTGCCATTTATGGTCAGGTGCCCCTGCCGTTCTCCTCAGTGTTCTTGACAAGCTCCAAAGGAGAGTCTGTAATGTGATAGGTACTGATCTGGCGACTCGACTGCAGCCACTTCCCCATCGTCGAAATGTGGCCTCCCTTGGTCTGTTCTATAAATACTTTCATGGCTTCTGCTCGGACGAGCTTAAGTCACTGATGCCTCCTCAACAGGTGTTTACTCGTGCAACCAGACTGGCAACTGGGTCCCACCCATTCACAGTCAGGTTAACCAAATGCAGACGACAATTCTACTCCTGCAGCTTCTTCTCTCGCACTTCCCGCCTTTGGAACTCGCTCCCGTATTCTTGCTTTCCTGACGGCTACAACCTCCAGAAATTTAAATGCAAAGTCAATACTCATCTACTAACCACTGGACTCTAGCTCTCTCCCCACCTCTGTATAACCTTCCCTTTCTCTCCACCTATGTATCTGTCATCGCACCTGCTTTCTATTGTTCCTTTCTAACTAGTTTGTACCCCTCACTCTTTTCTAATTAATCTTTTTACATTTATGTAACCCTCTGCACATCAGTGGCGTTTCCGCCTTGCTCGGGGTGAAATGATTAAAAAAAAATGTAGCCCTTGCTAAACATATATGACGCAGCTAAGGAAAGGATCGTTTGCAGTGACTCGATGATCCCAACTACGGTCGACTAAATATTGTGTGCGATCCTCACTTGTTGTGGCTTTGTGCTAATTTAAGCTAAGGTTAGTAAATAATAATGAGAGTGCTTTGGAGTGAGTCAATGCTTAACGAACGTCACTATTGTGTAGTGAGTTTGAACCTCACTGCGTACCTCATATTTATAGTCGTGTGTCAAATACATTTAGATGTAATAAACTGACGTAATGTGGAATAATAAGTGTTGTTTTGTTGTATAATGAGCACGATCAGTACTGGGTGCTCTGTATTTGTGACCTTTTGTTAAACTAAGCTAAGTTTTGTAAATAACTGGATTTGGTGTATCTTAGTGGCTAACATGCTACTTTGAATGACGACTATCTACTAAGTCAAATTCGATCCTCACTGATTGCTCGTTATTCGTGACCTTATGCCAAACTTATACTGAATATTGATTTCTATAGTCACAAGGTGCTAAACTAATATGAACGTTGTAATTAACAGCAATTTAGTGAGTAGATTGTGGTTTTCTTATCAGGTATTTTCTACAGCTGGTACCCTTAAAGTGACTTCAACCCGTTATCGATTTGATCAACAATCTCTCTTTTTTTTTTCATTTTTCTTCTATTTTTTAGTTTACCTCCCATTGATGCCCTACCTTATTTACCTGGTCTTGATTAATTCGTACCTGCGCCTTCCGAGGCAAATCACACGTTTGTCACGTGATGCGTTTAACAAAAAATCAATGCGTTTGTGAATTTTTTTTTATCAAATCTTGCGGTTAAAATTTAAGTAAATTTCCATTATTCAAGATGTTGACCTTCCACACTACTTCAAACAAAAGGTTAGGAAGGAAACCCACCTTTCTGTCAATACTGAAAAGAGTGATGACAGCTACTGGACTTGAGAAACCTTTTACGTTAAAAATTGTTTTTAGAAAAAGATTTCATAAACTTTCAACTGGCGCCATTACTGACTGTTCAGTCAATAAATGCTGAATGTTTACTCATAAGGAAATGGCTGATATTTGATGAGGTTTTTCTTCATGTGCCGTGTCCCTTCAGGACATAGGACTTCCACTTGCCTCATTCATTTGTCGTCCTCAACATCTCTTCTCTTGATATCTCTACCAATCCCCGTGTAACACTCTGCACGGCGGACGGCCACCCTCAGGCCAGATTCCGGTCGAGACGGCACCAGATGTGACGCCTCAGGCCGGGCTAACCGTCTGTCTAATGTGACGCTCGTTCTCGCTGACGGTCGCGACGATTCCAGTTGTGACACTGCCACTCGGTTGTGACGATCTCGTCCGTTGATGTCGCCACAAAAGCTGGGTTACAGGACGTCTTTTGCAACAACGGGCCACTGTCCCACCTTGTGATTAGATCCCAGAGGTCACGTCTTGTAATCTTAATAGTCGTCCCTTTTAGCCAGTCCGAACACTGGTGTACACTTGTGGTTTGGAAAAAAAATAAACACGACACCAAAAAAAAAAAAAAAAAAATTAATAAAATAAATGAACAAGCCGAACACGCCTGGAGAGCTACGAAGAATGTCTTCATATAAGAGAAAAAGTATGTCTCTCGCTGCTTACACTTGTCTCTCTTTCTTTCTATCCGTCTTGTGAGTATTTAATTCTCCAGTTTTTCCTTCCTCATTACATGTCCCAGAAACGTCTTAATGATGTTAAGTATAAGTTTCCTTTTCGTTTGCATCCTCTCCAAAACCTTGAAAACATGTTCGGTCTTTGGTATCCTCAGTATCCTTCTGTAGAACCATATTTCTGCTGCTTCGAGTCTCTCCTTTATCCATGACGAGATTGTCCATCATTCGCTGTCATAAAGAAAGAGGCATATTACATAACAGTCTAGTACTCTTTTCTTTGTTTCCAATGAAATCTTCCTGTCTCTCAATACTCCCTTCAGATTTTGGGATGCATCCTTGGCCATGCAAATACCCCTTCGGATCTCGGTGTCACACTTTCCGTTATATGTTAGAATGCTTCCCGGGTAAATTTCTTTACCTGCTTCAATTCAGTATCCTAGATTTGTAATTTGCATTTTTGGCTCCTCTTTTTACTCATGACCACGCATTCAGTTTTCTTGTAGCTTATGTTTAATTGCCACCAAATTTACAAACCAACGCCTTAATCCACTGCAATACTGAGGGGAGAACTTGGAGCTCTAAACCTAAACTTCTGCTAATGATATAGCTGCTACTGCTCGTCACTGTTGACTGTATTCACCATGGTTTTACACTGGTTATTATGTTTAGGTTTACTGACTCACTGAAAAATGAACATGCATGGATGAAAGAAAAAATCCCTCAAACTTGATAAAAACAAATTTTTATCGTCAAAATTGTTATGTTATTATTAAGAGGAAAGGCAATTGTTAAATTACATTTTTAATCGTTTCGAAATTTTGGTTAAAACTTTTTCTTGCGTCAACGAACGGACTATAAATTAGCATAGCAAATTTTATCGTCTTTTTTCAAAACATTGATTTTGAAATTCTTGCAAAAATCAAAAATGGTCAGATCCTAATGAAACTTTCAGGAATTATGCAAAAATAAATAAAATTATTTTAGTTTTTTATTTTAGAAAGTTTTGGTAATTTTTAAAAATCTATTCTTCTTCATGTGCCGCGTCCCTTCAGGACGTAGGCGATCATGGACTTCCACGTGGATCTGTTCTTTGACGCTCTCAATATTATTTCTCTTGATATCTTTTCTAAGTCCTGCTCCGCCATCTATTTGCTCAGACCTAGCAAGTACGTCTTGCGCTGCTATCCTTTGTCCCTCCCTCTATTTATTCGACCTGTGAGTATTAAATTATCCAGGCCCTCCTTCTTCATTACGTATCCCAGGAACCTCATTTGTCTCTTCCTGATATTTAGTATCAGTTTTCTTCTCGTTTGCATCCTTTCCAACACTTCATCGTTGCTCACATGTTCAGTCCATGGTATCCTCAGCATCCTTCTGTAAAACCACATTTCTGCTGCCTCAAGCCTCTTCTTCATCTTTGATGAGATCGTCCAACATTCAATTCCATATAGAAGTAAAAATATCACATAGAATCCAGACCCTCTTTTTTTTTTTTTGTTTGTTTGTTTCTAATGAGATTTTCCTGTCTTTCGGTTCTGGTTTGCTTCTGAAATGCGTCTTTCGCCAATGCGTCTTTGGCCAATGCGTCTTTGGAACTCCGTGTCGCACTTTTCAGGTATTTTAATATTCTTATTTGTTTTATTTTAGTTTCTCCGACTTGTAGTTGCCATTTTGGCCTCCTCTTTTTGCTGATGGCCATACATTCAGTTTTCTTGAAGTTTATTTGTAGTCCTTTCTTCTTGACATTCAATCGTGTAAAGATTATCTAATCTAAACTTATTTATAAATGGAACTTTGTCTGTGTGTGTGTGTGTGTGTGTGTGTGTGTGTGTGTGTGTGCGTTACCTATAGACTCCGAAATGGCTGAACCGATTTTCTTGAAAATTTACACAGTTGTACTATAAGCGTCTGCGAGTGTTCTTAGCTAGGTTTTGTGTCGAGGTAGCCCCGATAAATATCGATAATCGAAAAGAATTGGTTACAGAAGAAGTATCAAACTTGATACACTCATAGACAAAGACATAAGAAACGATATTCAGAAGTGTCAAGGTTGTAGTTCTTACAATAGTGCAGAAAATCGATAATATATATATGTTTGTGTGTGTGTCTGTTTGTCTTCCTGTATGTCTGTATTTTTTCAGCCCTTTTATTTTAGTTTTTGCTTCGGGTTTGGCTCTAAGTAGGTATAATTGTAGTTCTTAGTCTCAGCCATGATACCATTTACTCAGAGGACTTATTTAGCCTTCAAAATTCAGTTTACGACCAAAAAAAATTATTTGATATCGATACCAGGAAATCAAAATTTGACTTACATCCATTCATTTTCTTTCAGTCTACGGTTTCGCTTTAACTGGAAACAACTATTGCTTTTTAGTCTATCATGCTAACGTTCAAAGAGTCTGAGCTCCATGACCATGGATTAGTTTTAAAGCTTTCATTAGACCCGAGCAACGTCTGGCTATACTGTTAGTATTAGTTAAAAGCAAAACTCCATGAATAATTGAATCTATGAATTAATTTTGTAAAACAGGACCGCATTTAGCGAAAATCTGCTGTGAATGTAAAATAAAAAACGCAACGAAATTTAAACATTATGTAATTAAAATTAATTTTATGAATAAATGCTATTAAGGAAACATTTTAATGAATAAAGAATTTTTACAAGAATTGTTTTCATTTCTTATAATTTTAATCAGAATAATTTATAAAGTTTTAAATCTTTTAAAAGTCTGTACCTTTAAGTGTCATGCTTAAATGATACTGCAATTAAGTAAAAACTAAATTCACTAATGATAAATCGAAAAGTTTATTGCAATTTAGTAATCCCTAGTATTTAAAAAGAATTTTGAATTAAATACGGATGTTCATAATATAAACTTACAGTAAGTAATATTTATCTCAAATCAGATTAATTAAAATTTAAATCAGCTAATATTTCTTAAATAAATTTTCAGAAATTTATATTTTATTTTTGGGAGATTTATTTAATAGAAAGAATTACATGGCGATGAAAGATCACTGCAAATGATGCTGAAATCAGTTATTTTTGAAACGACAACTAATTCGAATTAATTTTAGTTTTCAAAATACATTTAAATTAGCAAAATTAAGATATTGTGTTGTTTCCAGAAAGAAAAAAATTAATAAATGAAAGATCAGAAATTATGTCCAAATGTAATCTTACCCATAAGTTTTACTAGGATCAGACAAACAAGAATGAAAGTTTTCTAAGATTCTTAAATGACTTCTCACTAATTTTGAACATTTTTCGGTTGTTTGAATATTTCAATATATGTTCGACCGTTTGAAAAGCGGTAAAATCAGCTATTGTAAATCGCCTGAAGATACCAAAAGGTTGAAACCTAGGCCGCGGAAACAAGTTATTTCCAAATCAAAAATACTCTAAAGTTCTACACTATAATTGTATTGAACACTTTTTAATACAACTGTGTACTGGTCTAATTTAATTATGACCAAAAACTAACTAATTAGAAAGAAAGAAAGAAAGAAAGAAAGAACGTGTAGTGGCAAACTTTTCCTTTTTTTCTCTTTCTTGTTTAGAATTCATTGTTATTATACCTTTTCTTCCTTTCTATCCATTTTCTTCTCGTTCTCATAAATGTGTTTGCTTTTATAAAAATAATAAAATTTTGTACATTGACCAAGATCTTTAACTTCATTACATCTGTGATAGGATATATTCTTTTTTTCTATATGGCAAGTAAATTTAGACTGCCTATTCAGCGAGTCACAAAATACAACTGCATACTACATACAAGAGTACGAACACCTACAAAGGCAAATAGTCTTTGTGGATGTTTAAAAACTCATATATAAATACAACCAATAGTAACTTACAGATTCAAGAATAAACAGCTCCAATGTTTTTATATCGGCTCATGTATAAATACGACTTATATTTACCTAAAGAATCAAGTCTAAGCACCACCGAAGTTTTTATATAGGCTCATGTATAAATGCGACTTATATTTATCTATAGACTCAAGTATTAACACCAATGATGATTTTATATATGCTCATGTATAAATGCGACTTATATTTACCTACAGATTCAAGTATAAAGACCACCGATGTTTTTACATAGGCTCATGTATAAACGTGACTTATATTTGCCTACAGACTCAAGTATAAATACAATCGATGTTTACTCGTGTTTATAGTAATGATAATATTAGTGGTTTCCTTATAAGGAAGCATTCAACATTCACTGACCACTCAGTGCTACTGTAGATTAAATTTATAAATTCTTTCTTGTAAAATAATTTTCCAGGAAAATATTTTCTCAAGTGCGCTATTTATCAGGCATCATGGGGATTTCTTCCTAACCTTTTGTTTGAAGTGGTGTGGAAGATCAACATTTTGATTACTATTTTCTCTTCGTGTTACATATGCTATCCCTTTTAGTTGTTGCTGCTGGTGAAAGTCTTCAAATGATGTGGTGTCTGGTTTTTTTTTTGTAATCATTTCACCCCAAATTAGGCAATAAAGTAACTAAAGCACAAGCGTTCAATAAGTGTGAAATAATAAAGAATAAACATTATTAAAGAGGCAAAACAATAAAAGAATTGGAATCAAGAAGAGCGATTGACAATTCATTTACATTTTTGAAGATCACAGTTAACTGTAAAGCAAAATGTCGTAAGAGAGTTCTCCAGGTGAGAAAAGAAATTGTTAGTAAAGAACTTACGGTTACAGCCAACTATTAAATGCTGAGACCTTACAGCCAATCTAGTAGTGTGCTAAAATTCATAGTCTACACTACCGGCCATAATTATTAGGCAACCCCAGATTTTAAAAAGAAATGATGTATTTCATACTATTTTTAGTATTTATTGCCAAGTGGATAATTCTAAATGAAAATCGAATGGTTCTTTTGTTATTATTACTTTGCAAAATTTTACAAGGCAAGTAGCGACAATTTAGCCATCGCACCCTCTAGATTTGCTATATATGTCTATATATACGCTACCGGCCATAACTATTAGGCAACCCCAGATTTTAAAAAGAAATGATGTATTTCATACTATTTTTAGTATTTATTACCAAGTGGATATTTCTAAATGAAAATAGAATGGTTCTTTTGTCATTATTACTTTGCAAAATTTTACAAGGCAAAGAAGCAAAGATGAATTCGTCCGAATCACCCTAAATTTTCTTCATTCTTTCATTGATGAAACTGCAGTATAGGTAATTATTAAATATTTATAAATTCATTTGATGCACATGTTATTGTGCAGTATTAACAAAAGAACCATTCCATTTTCATTTACAATTATTTACTTGCCAATAAATACTAAAAAATAGTATGAAATACATCATTTTTAACACTGGGATGGCCTAATAATTATGGCCGGTAGTGTAGGTGCCTCACAGTAACATTTATCAGAACAATAATCATGAAAATATTTCCTCCCTGAGAGTAAAACACTACGCCTCCTTGGCCTCACACTCTCAGCGGATCTCAAGTGGAATGACTATATCGAATCCATTGCTAAACCCGCTGCTAAGAAAATCGGTTCAGTGTGTAGGGCCAGTTGTTTCTCATCTGAGTCCATCCTGCACATATATAAATCTACCATCTGCCCGTGTATTGAATACTGCTGCCACATCTGGTTGGGTGCTCCTGCTATTCACTTAGGGGTTCTTGACAAAACCCAATGGAGAATCTGTAATATGAACGATACTGACTGAGCAGCTCGGCTGCAGTCGTTATCTCACCGGCGTGACTTGGCTTCCTTGTGCCTCTTCTATAAATACTAAGAACTACAATTATACCTACTTAGAGCCAAATCCGAAGGAAAAACTAAAATAAAAGAGCTGAAAAAATACAGACATACAGACAGATAAACAGATAAACACACACACACAAACATCTTGCCTTTTATATATATATATATATATATATATATATATATATATATATATATATATACATATATTATCGATTTTCTGCACTATTGTAAGAACTGCAACCTTGACACTTCTGAATATCGTTTATTATGTCTTTGTCTATGAGTGTATCAAATTTGATTAAAATCGGACCACTCCTTCTATAACCTGATTTTTTCGATTATCGATTTTCGATATTTATCGGAGGTATCTCGACACAAAACCTAGCTAAGAACACTCGCAGACGCTTATAAAACAACTTTGTAAATTTTCAAGAAAATCGGTTCAGCCGTTTCGGAGTCTATAGCTAACGGACACACACACATACACACACACATACACACTCACAGACAAAGTTCCATTTATAAATAAGTTTAGATAAACTCTGGGAAGAAAAATTGTCTAACAAAGTATTAAGTTTTTTATCTGCAGTCTTTGCAATTGATTCAATTTTAATCTTCCCACTTCATGTCAGAGAATGTTAGCCATAGCCACGTATCATTCTCCTGGGGTTTAGCAACTGCTATTGCTATAATTTAATTTTTGTGATCCTGTAGCGTTAGTTTACGATTTTCGAATAAGGTGTAAATTACTACTACTACTACTAATAATAATAATAATTTCACTAGGAACTTTCAGGCTAATAATGTGGATCCAAAATGCAGGTTCTGTGATAAATACTAAGAAACAATAGACCATCAAATCTCAGGATGTTCTGTACTTGCCCCAAATGAATATAAATATCGTCACGATAGAGTGGGGCAATATTTACATTAGACAATGTGCAAACACTCTGGAAAATCTGTAAACAAACACTGGTATGAACATCACCCAGCACCGGTTACAGAAATAGAAGATGTCACCATTCTATGGGATTACACCATCTACACAGACAGAAAAATTGAAGCAAATAGGCCGGACATTATTGTTAAAAGCTAAAAAAAAAAATTGCCTATTAATTGATATGGCTTGTCCAGCGGATTGTAACATAGCAACCAAGGAATACGAAAAACTGTCAAAATATAAAGAACTGGAAATTGAAATAGAAGAAGTGTGGAAATTGAAAACAAGAATCGTGCCAGTGATAGTGGCGATAATGCCACTCAGATGCAAAATGTTCCTTGCAGTGGAAAAATAAGGAAACTTTAGAAACAGCTGAAAACCCAAGTGTAAAAAGAAAACAAATAATAAACATCTACTCCAGTTCAAAAGACGGGAAAGGGCATGAACCGGGCGATAGAAAACTTTTCTAATTACAAATTACAAATTTTCCAGATAGTCAATCAGTTAAGTGCCATACGTGATACACGCGTTGGGCGATCATAACTCGAAAGAGACATGACTGACAAGGGAGAAGATTATCCCGCTGTAGGTTGCCATTGCTTTTTACGGTAGACTAGTTGCCAGCCAAGGCTATAGAACCCAATCTGTCCTCTTATTTGACTCATAGCCAGAGGAGGAAGAGATGTATTATTCTTAGTATGGGATCAGTTTATTACTTCATAATAATATAAAACTGTTCTCCACTTTATGCCCAGTAGAAGCCTTAATCATGTTTTCAACTATTATATTCAGTCAGTCAGTTGAGTGCCATACGTGATACACGCTTGGGCGATCATGTCTCGAAAGAGACATGACTGACTGGGCAGAAGATTATCCCGCAGTAGGTTGCCATTTCTTTCTGCGGTAGACTGGTTGCCAGCCAACGCTATAGAATCCAATCTGTCCAATTATTTAATCCATAACTGGGGGGGAAGAGACGGATTAATACCTTTCCCAAGGGTATTTGTGCGTAAGTGAATGTAAGGAATCCAACCGGAATTCGAACTCGGCTCCCCGATTTCTCGTTCCGAGTCGATATCCACTGCACCACAACGCACATTCCAGATAGAAAGGGAGTTAAAATGAAAGAAATATATAAATTTTCACCAATGGGACAGAAAAATGTTGATGTAGATCCAGGTGTGCAAGTTGGAATTGATATTTAAGGTGTGAAGGCAAAAGGGAAGGTGCTTAGCTGTGATAGAAAGCTAAATAAGAGCTTGTTTAACGGGCGTTTTCATTGACATTTAACAGAAATGACTGAACGTCACGAAAAGTTTAAACAAAGGATTAAAAAAAAGGATTTACGGCTTCATTAAATGTTAAACCAGTTTTACCTGCCACACCTCGACTCGCTTCGATATTCAACCAGTCCTGTTAGTCGATTTGACCCCACAAATGGACTATTGGGATTTTTAGGTCCGTCGTTGCTACATTATCGTGGTTCTGTTTTCATCTTGTGGTTTTGTGAGTAAACTGGTTTACCATGGACCGAAATATTAAGCGACGATGAGGTTTGAGAGAGGATGGAAACGAAAAGGAAACTAATATTAACATCAGGAAAAGAGGGCTAAAGTTCCTGGGACATGTTAATGAGGAAGGAGCGCTTAGAGAATCTGATACTTACAGGTCAGGTATAAAGAAAGTGAGACACGGGAAAGCCACACGTAATATACTTGGACTTAAAATAGAATATTGTGGCTTCTATTCAAGCCGTAAAGTGTGACTCTTCTAAGAGAGATATACTCCCAGTATTCGTCACCGTTGACAGCAACACAAGATAAAATCATCATTGATGGTGGATGTCTTTATGTTTCCGCCCTTGTAACCTCTCTTAAGTTGGCTCATGTGAGCCGAAAGCTTAGAACCAGAATAATAAAAACATATCTGAAATTAAAGCCAACATACGATGTTTAGAACGGCTCATTATAGACATTCATTGTCTGTTATATTATACTATATATATATATATATATATATATATATATATATATATATATATATATATATTTAAATTGTGTGTATTTTGGCAGCATTTTTTCATTAATGCAGGTTTCATTGAATAATATAGACAAGTTTTGTCTATTAATTTTGTGTAGGATCCGTTCATACCGTCTGATATACTTGATGGTGATGTCGTTGAAAGACAACAAAAAATCACAGTATTTGTTGAATTTTTTATCGGGTCTAAGCTTTCGGCTCACATAAGCCATTATCAAAGAGTAAATATTAACACACAGTAAACATAGAACATTTAAGCTATTAACAATAAAGAGAATTGAATTGAAAATATAAGTCCATCCCTACCGTGGCGGATGGCCGAAGACAGTGACAAAATAGTGGTGTTGTGGTCCCTGGTCTGATTACAGACATTTGAGTACGAAATTGATTGTATTCAAACCAGGTTTAAATTGTTTAATGTAGATTGCTTCGAGTATTTTTAGTTTCTGTTTATTATTTTCTTGTTTGAGTATGTACGTGTTATCAACAAGCGTTTTTCTCAGAAGTGTGCGTTGATAACCGTGTTGTTCTAAATGACGGAATATATTTGAATTTTTATTTAAGTGCAACGTCAGACGCCGTGAGAGCGAATTTGTGGTGTGGCCGATGTAGATATTATTGATATATATATATATTAGTCATCCACATACAAGCCTGTTTCGCTATATCACAGCTCATCAGTGTGGCTAGACATATCCACTTGCTTCTGGCCTGGATCTGGCCGATTTGGTGTCAGTCGGAGTCTCTACTCCCTAAGCCATCGGCACATGGGGTCAGAGAAGGGAAATATATATATATATATATATATATATATGTTTCCCTGATAACTTCAATCTCCAAAAGCTTCAAAAACGCATTTAGTGCTTTGTTATTATAATCATATCGCCTCAAGCAAGGCATTTTACTGCCACTGTTTTGCAGGGGGTTACATAGGAGGAAAGTTATGAGAAAGTGTGACAGGTTGGGTATCAGGAAGTGGGTAAGATAAGGATGACTGTGGCCATAAAGTGAGGGATCAATTTATATATTGTTTGTAATATTAAATTGATCCCCCACTTTATACTTACATAATTATTTCTTGTATGTTGATAAGCCGTAGAAAACGAATCAATCAGTCAATGAAATTATTAGCTTCACATGCAAGACTTAGATTTATTTACATTCTCTGGAATTTGAATGTATAGAAATGTCTTTTTTATAATCATATCGCCCCAAGCAAGGCATTTTACTGCCACTGTTTTGCAGGGGGTTACATAGGAGGAAAGTTATGAGAATGAGTGACAGGTTATAGGGGGTGTCAGGAAGTGGGCAAGAGAAAGATGAGAATACTGATGAGAGAGGAGTGGACGGAGAAAGAAGCATGATAGAGAGGATGCAGGTTAGTGAGATAGGAGATGACTATTGACTTTACATTTAAATTCTTGCAGATTGTAGCTGTCGGGGAAGCAAATAAACAGAAGTGCGAGAAAAGAAGCTATTGGAGTAGAATTTGCGTTTACATTTTATTGGTTTCACAGTAAAAGGGTGGGACCTAGTTACTAATTTTGTAGCTCGAGTAAATTTATATATAGGGGGCACCAGTGAGCTAAGTTCATCAGAGCAGAAGCCGTGAAAGTATTTATAGAAAAGACACAAGGAAGCCACATTGCACCGGTGAGAAAGTAACTGTATCTGAGCTGCCAAGTCGGGATCGATCACATTACAGATTCTCCGTTGGATTTTGTCAAGGACACCTAGGTGAATAGCAAGACCCCCCAACCAGATATGGCAACAATATTCAATGTACGAGTGGATGGTATATTTATATATGTGCAAGATTGTTTCAGAGGGGAAAAACTTCCTGATCCTACACAGAGAACCGGATTTAGCTCTGGATTCTATACAAACATTCCACTTGAGGTCTGTTGTGAGAGTTAACCCGAAGAAGTGCAGTGTTTTGCTTTCAGGGAGACTAGCCTGATCCATGCTAATGAAGGGTAGGAGTAATTGTCTGTGGTGGTTAATAGATAGCAGCTTCGTTTTGGAAGCATTAAAATTCACGAGCCATTTCTTACCCCAATCCGCCACGAATTGAAGGTCCTTTTCAAGGTCGACAACGATATTTGTTTTGTCAGCCTCAGCAGATTTTTGATCGATGCGGGAGTAAACCTTTGTGTCGTCAGTGTATATGCCGACTTGGGATCTTATTACATCTGGGAGATCGTTAATGAAGATCAGGAAAAGCATAGGACCTAGAATAGAGCCTTGAGGGACATCAGCGTTCGTATGATAGTTTTGGGAGGCATATCCGTTCAATACTACATTCATTGTGCGATTTGAAAAGAATAACTGGATAATGTCAAACAATTATTGTCTAATTATACCATAACCTCGCAGCTTGTGTAGAAAGCCAGCATGCCAGACTCTGTCAAAAGATTTGGAGATATCAAAATTCTATTCCTAATTCTTCCACACCGTGTAAGTGTCACGTTTGTAACTCGGAACTTCCGTCATCAAGGACAAATTCATTAGGACACCGTTTTCTTTTTGTTTGTTTGTGGTGCATTTGATATCGACTCGGAACGAGAAATAGAGGAGCCGAGTTCGAATTCCAGCTGAATTCATTGCATTCACTTACGCGAAAATACGCTTGGTAAAGGTATTAATCCGTCTATTCCTTCCAGTTATGGGTTAAATAACAGGACAGATTGGGTTCTATAGCCTTAGTCGGCAGCCAGTCTACGGCAGAAAGCAATGGCTACCTACTGCGGGATAATCTTCTGCCCAGTCAGTCATATTTCTTTCGAGACATGATCGCCCAAACGTGTATCACGTATGGCACTTAATTGACTGACATATCAGGAAGCAAGTAAATGACTGACCCTTTTAAAATGTAGTGTCGTCAGTGTATATGCCTACTTGAAATCTTATTACATCTGGGAGATCATTAATGTAGATAAGGAAAAGCATAGGACCTAGAATAGAGCCTTGAGGGACACCCGCGTTCGTATGATAGTATTGGGAGGCATGTCCGTTCAATACTACCTTCATTGTGCGATTTGAAAGGAATGACTGCATAAGGTCAAACAATTGTCCAGTTATACCATAACCTCACAATTTGCGTAGAAGGCCAGCATGCCAGTCTCTGTCAAACCCTTTGGAGATATCTAGAGCAACAGTTCGGACTTCGCCGTTCTTGTCGAGAGCCTGATGTATATACTCAGTGATTAAACTTTATTAATAAATCTTCATAATGATTGAGATTGTAGTCTCTGAGCGCTTTTTGGTTTTTCTTGTTGTTACTGATTTGTCTTAATTTGATTTTTAGACTCACTGAGGACATTCATCTTCTGTTATATTCGATTAAACTGTGCAATAATTTGTGGTCGAGTATTTAAGACGTACCAGATAATGGTGGGTTCCCCTATGTTGATAGGGGTCGCGGATTCGAATCCTGCCAAATGACACACATTTTCAGAAAAAAATTATCGTAAATAATCAGGACGGTAGAAATAAATATTCTGTTTTATTAAAAACAGAATAACTACTCAAATACCTGTATCGATTAGGAATAATGTTCAAACAAATAAATTAAATATGTCGATTGTTAAGACTATTTCGTTAATCTTCGGAATTGGGCAAAAGTATTAGGACAAGAACTATTTAATCTTTTATGAGGCAGATTGACAGAAAATAAACAATTTAATTCAAGTAGTTTTATTTGTTTTACCCAACAAATGCTTTAACAAGAAAAAATGCTTGTTACAAAATAAATTTAATATTTAGTATAATAGCCTTTTGCTTTGATCACAACCTTTATTCTGTCAGGTATTGGCATCACAATCTTCTTCGATGTCTCTAATGGTATCTCCTGCCAAGCAGCTTGTATTTGTTCCCAAAGTGTGTTTTGCGAAGTAACATTAGATTTATCAGTTCGAGAGTGGGTGGTGGTGGGGGGGAATAAGAAAAATGTCGGCCATCTCGAAGGATAATAGAATAATGAATAGTTTCAAAATAACTTGTTTAATAGAAAATAGGAAAAATTAAATATAACTTCTTTTTAATACATTTCTTTTACACCTAGTTTTAAATAATCAATATTTATTAGCAATTCACTTGGCTTTTTGCCCTGTATTTGAATTTCAGTGAGGTTTTTAGGAAAATCACACCTGTCCTAATGCTTTGACACACTACCGGTAGTGTGCAAAAGTGTTAGGACAGGGTGATTTTAAACTTTATTTTGATGCCTCATAAAAAATAAAATAGTTCTTGTCCTAATACTTTTGCACAGTACTGTATATATTCTTTACGTTTAATATACTCATTTTTCTATCACAAATTCTGTTTGTTGTTCCTTTATTTTGTGCTGTTCTCATTCCCGGGATCCACAACTCTGCTATTACATATATTGACCAACTTTTCAAAAGCCAGCCATTTTCTGAACCAGCGACCTGAACAAACAAAGGGATATATACAATATGTTACTGAAATGTTATCGTCCTCCAGAAAGTCGAGAATTGCAAATGGACGAATATCATGCAAATTTGGAAGGCAGGCTGGAGATCTCAGTGGTAATTAAACTAAAATTGTCGCTGATGGTGACTCCATTCTCACAGTCCGTTGGGTTCCCATGTTGGATAAAGATAGAACAAAACAGATGTGTGAATTATTTAGATTGTTAAAAGTTAAACAGAACGACATGGACAGCCAAACGAGTGCCCACACCTGAGAATCTAAGGAATTATATCGGGATATACATAGACACGGATTGCTTAAAAAGCATATCACAAACACATACACTGTTTAAATACAATCACTATCTAAACAAACGTATACACATATTAAAGCACAAACAATAGCAAACACACATATACTTGCCGAAATATAAAGTCCTAATGGACTTTTACTTATTGTTTAAAAGCTACATTGAGTTTTTTAACAATATAAATTCGCCGTTCTTGTCCTGCGGCCTCGGCCGAGATAGAACTCACTACACCCCTCCAGTATTACCTGTGCATTTGGAACCCTGGCGCAGTTTATAGCGAAATTCATAATCTTTTCAAATAGCTGAATACTTGATGCTTCGCCAGGGCTACCAAGGGTGTTTTTTTATTGTGACACCAACACTAGATGGGTTGCCTCCGAGCCCCACCCTGTTATTTAACCCATAACTGGAGAGAAGTGATGGATTAATACCTTTCTCAAGGGTACCAGTGCCTAAGTGAATGCAGGATACTCAACTGGAATTCGAACTCGGCTCACCGATTTTTCTTTCCAAGCCGATATCCACTGCACCACAACGCACATCCGTCACTGAACGCTTACAACGCCTGGTATTCCCAAGCGGTCACCCATCTAAAGTACTAACCAGGCTCACGTTGCTTAACTTCGGTGATCGAACGAGAACCGGTGTATTCAACGTGATATGCCGTAAAACGTAAATTCAAAGTTTATGCAAATTATTAACATCGTTCCTTAACTTTTGTCCAGTAGCTTATTTCCTTTGTTCCATTTAATCTTTATTTAAATAAAAAAACTATGATGTAAATTTTTGTAACTTTGTATAATACTTATGCAATCCACCCTAATCTTTATTCGGTAAAAATTTCATTGCTAATCATGCATTACTTTTTAAGTAATACACATATTTATGTCTTTGTTGTTTCCGTTCCTTATATTATGGCCGCTACTGTATATGAAGACTGTAGACGTGTTAAACGAGTTTGGTCATCACAGTAAAGTTTTCCATCAACCGGTTTTAGGAATTCAGAATTCCCCTTCTTCTGCTAACCGGAGCTGGAAAACCCAGCATGTTCTAGTATTTAACCCATATCGTAGGGAGAAAAGGTGAATTCTTATCTTTCTCAAGTGCATTTGCCCGAAAGTGAATATAACAAAATCGACTAGAATTCGAACACGCTTCGTCAATTTCTCGTTCTTGGCCTCCACACGCACACCCCACCCGCATATCGAACAATAAAAGTTATGATGTCAGCCACTCCCATGCTGAGATCATAGTCGAGTCCGGTAAGCTCAACGTGGAAAGACTCGCACCAACCATGTTTAAATCTGCGACGGATGTTACATCAGATATCTCCTCCTAGACAGTTATCTTAGGGCGCATCACAACCGTTGGGCTCACGGAGCGCCTGGATAACAACCCCGGTATCTTTGCACCCCGGGTATACACGCACACACACACACACACACACACACACACACATATATGTGCATATGTGTTTAAATTATCGCAGTGTAATACAGTATAATACTATATATACATGAGTGTTCGTTGTGATGCAGTGGATATCGACTCGGAACGACAAATCGAGGAGCCGAGTTCGAATTCCTGTTGGATTCGTTGCATTCACTTACGCAAAAATACACGTGGGAAAGGTATTAATTCGTCTCTTCACTCCAGTTATAGGTTAAATAACAGGACAGATTGGGTTCTATAGCCTTGGCTGGTAACTAGTCTACCGCAGAAAGCAATGGCAACCTACTGCGCGATAATCTTCTGCCCAGTCAGTCATGTCTCTTTCGGGACATGATCGCCCAAGCGTGTATCACGTATGGCACTTAAATGACTGACTGAATATAATAGTTGAAAACATGATAAATGGTTCCATTGGACATAAAGTGGGGGATCAGTTTTATATTGTTATGAAGGAATAAACTGATCCCCCATTAATTACTACTTAATAATATAATACATCTCTTTCCCCTCTAGCTATGAGTCAAATAACAGAACAGATTGGGTTCAATACCCTTGGCTGGGATGTGCGTTGTGCTACAGTGGATATCGGCTAGGAACGAGAAACCGGGGAACCGAGTTCGAATTCCAGTTGAATCCATTGTATTCACTTACGCGCAAATAACCTTGGGAAAGGTATTAATCCGTCTCTTCCTTCCAGTTATTGGTTAAATAGCAGGACAGATTGGGTTCTATAGCTTTGGTCGGCAACCAGTCTACCGCAGAAAGCAATGGCAACCTACTGCGGGATAATCTCCTGCCCAGTCAGTCATGTCTCTTTCGAGACATGATCGCCCAAGCGTGTATCACGTATGGCAATTTAACTGACTGACCCTTGGCTGGTAACCAGTCTACCGCAGAAAGCAATGGCAACCTACTGCGCGATAATCTTCTGCCCAGTCAGTCATGTCTCTTTCGAGACATGATCGCCCAAGCGTGTATCACGTATGGCAATTTAACTGACTGACCCTTGGCTGGTAACCAGTCTACCGCAGAAAGCAATGGCAACCTACTGCGCGATAATCTTCTGCCCAGTCAGTCATGTCTCTTTCGAGTCATGAACACCCAAAACGTGTATCACGTATGGCACTTAACTGACTGACTGAATATAATAGTTGAAAACATGATAAATGCATCTACTGGGCATAAAGGGGGGGATCAGTTTTCTATTTTTATGTAGTAATAAACTGATCCCCCACTAACTACTACTTAATAATATAACACATCTCTTCCCCCTCTAGCTATGAGACAAATAACAGGACAGATTGGGTTCTATAGCCTTGGTTGGCAACCAGTCTACCGCAGAAAGTAATGACAACCTACTGCGGGATAATCTTCTGCCCAGTCAGTCATGTCTCTTTCGAGACATGATCGCCCAAGCGTGTATCACGTATGGCAATTTAACTGACTGACCCTTGGCTGGTAACCAGTCTACCGCAGAAAGCAATGGCAACCTACTGCGCGATAATCTTCTGCCCAGTCAGTCATGTCTCTTTCGAGACATGATCGCCCAAGCGTGTATCATGTATGGCACTTTAACTGACTGACCCTTGGCTGGCAACCAGTCTACCGCAGAAAGCAATGGCAACCTACTGCGCGATAATCTTCTGCCCAGTCAGTCATGTCTCTTTCGAGTCATGAACACCCAAAACGTGTATCACGTATGGCACTTAACTGACTGACTGAATATAATAGTTGAAAACATGATAAATGCATCTACTGGGCATAAAGTGGGGGATCCGTTTTATATATATAATTTTGCCGTAAAATCTAATTTTTGAATAATACATATTCTCCCCGTCTCTACACTTGACCGATGAAATGTTAACTTCCCTCCTCTATTACTTTCTCAACAGATGATAGTGAGTACTTCTGGACACTGTTACTTCTCCAATGTTACTGAAAAATGCTCTATGGGTCAAGCCTGGGTTATTTACAGCTTCAGGTTTCATTCGTGAGAAAAAACGTTGGAAACAAGCCTAGAGTAACCCTTCTCGGCCCTCTTACGTACATTCGTAGGAGCAGCTGCAACAAATCTTTTCACAGTTTGGTGATATCTACTAATTATTTTGGATATTTATAATGTAGAATTGCCTTTGGAAGGTTCAGATGTTATAATATCTTTCTCAGAAGGGGACAAGTCATATTTGAGACTCGTAATTGCACGATTATAATGGAAGTCGTTTATAGTCTGGAATATTATTGTGTTAATATTGCAAATTACCATCGTTTGTTTCCTGTTGCGCAGAACAATATAGTTTTTATACACCCTGCGCATATATATGTTCCCATTATACTGTGATTATTTTGACAATTATTTTGGATATCTAAACTTATTTATAAATGGAACTTTGTCTGTGTGTGTGTATGTGTGTGCGTGTGTGTGTCTGTGTGTGTATGTGTCCGTTACCTATAGACTCCTAGACGACTGAACTGATTTTCTTGAAAATTTACACAGTTGTACTATAAGCGTATGCGAGTGTTCTTAGCTAGGTTTTGTGTCGAGGTACCCCCGATAAATATCGAAAATCGATAATCGAAAAAATCGGGTTATAGAAGGAGTGGTCCGATTTTAATCAAATTTCATACACTCATAGACATAAGAAATGATATTCAGAAGTTTCAAATTTGCAGTTCTTACAATAGTGCAGAAAATCGATAATATATATATATATAAAAGGCAAGATGTTTGTGTATGTGTGTTTATCTGTTTATCTGTCTGTATGTCTGTATTTTTTCAGCCCTTTTATTTTAGTTTTTGCTTCGGATTTGGCTCTAAGTAGGTATAATTGTAGTTCTTAGTCTCAGCCATGATACCATTTATTCAGAGGACTTATTTAGCCTTCAAAATTCAGTTGACGACAAAAAAAACTTATTTGATATCGATACCAGGAAATCAAAATTTGACTTACATCCATTCATTTTTCTTTCAGTCTACGGTTTCACTTTAACTGGAAACAACTATTGCTTTTTAGTCTTTAGTGCCAATGTCCATAGAGTCTGAGCTCCAGGACCATGGATTAGTTTTTAAGCTTCCATTACACTCGAGCAACGCCGGGATATACTGCTAGTTATATATAACTCGTACTCTTAGACACATATGCACACATATAAGACAAAACAATACACACACATGCGTGCATAAACGCATATTCATATTGAATCATGTGTATTTAAATTATTCAGCCATTTAAATTTTTAACAGAAAATTTTTTTTTTAATCATATCACCCCAAGCAAGGCGGTGACGCCACTGATGCGCATGGGGCTACTTAAGAGTAGAATGATTCGAAAAGAGAAAGCCGGGAACCACATCCTAAACAGCAAACAAGGGATGAGCCTCTTCACCTATTCAAAAGACGTGGGTGGAGTGTGAACCGGGCGATAGTTAAATCTATCTACTCCAATTGAGAACAAAAAAAACGAGAAAAGAAAAAAAGAAGTGAAAGAAGATTGGGGGAAAAAAAAAATTAAAAAAAAAAAAAGAAAGCCAGGAACCACATCCTAAACAGGAAACAAGGGATGAGCCTCTTCACCTGTTCAAAAGACGTGGGTGGAGTGTGAACCGGGCGATAGTTAAGTCTATCTACTCCAATTGAGAACAAATTGAAAAGAGAAAAGAAAAAAGTGAAAGAAGATTGGGGAAAATAAATAAAAAAAGAAAGCCGGGAACCACATCCTAAACAGGAAACAAGGGATGAGCCTCTTCACCTATTCAAAAGACGTGGGTGGAGTGTGAACCGGGCGATAGTTAAGTCTATCTACTCCAATTAATAGTCATAACGTTTTTTATAAAATTCACAAACATACGAATTAAACAAAGAACATTCTTTTGAATCATTTTACTCCAAGAAAGTTGATAATCTCATTAAGACACCAGCTTTTTGCCTTGATCTTTTCATCTATCTCTGATGTGGAGAGGTTTCGCACTGAAAGTTATAATCGTGCTATGTCGATTGCTAATCGGCTTTACGCACCCTAAATGATAGGAACTTGGTAATCTTCCACTGAAAGCTGTCTCCTTAGTATTCGGCTAACTGCCGACTAATATCAACTGCTTAGTAGTTCTACTGAACTCCAATAGAACTCTAAAGAACTCTCTAGAACTTCTAAGAACTCATATGAACTTCCCAAGAACTTCTTGAGTTAACTTCTTGTTAACTCTTATAGGAGGGAGAGTCCATTATCTGAGAGGTGTGTTTCACCATAACAATCTCAGAAGATGACCGGCTAATAATTTTCCAAGCACACCCCTTGAGGCATATTTGCGTTTATTCAACACCCACGTGGCCCACCTCTGGTTTATACTGCAATTCTGACATTAGTTACAGTTTGCAATATAGGGTCAGTTGTTGAACAAGGCTAGTACGCTCATAGCCTTGGTCACGTTGACCACCCACTTCTCGACTTCCCTCGTCTCACTGAGCACAATTCACAGTCCGTCAAGTTTCGAGACTTATCCAAAGTCTTGACCCTACGAAGGCCAGACAATATCAATCCGGAAATATCTCCCATCTTAGTGAAATTATTTAACCGCGGCTTGAGGGAGAAACCCTTCCTAAGTCTGTGGAAAGTGTATACACGGTTTTCAAGAACGCAGGTGGGCGCCCATCCCTTTCTCACTATAGACTTATCATTCAGTGTCATTAGCAAATTTTTGAAGCTGTAATCAACAGAAATGTTGCTAATTCCTTCAATAGGAACAACCTCTTCAGCGACAATCAGTATGGGTTTCGATCGGCCAAATCCAATGCTGATATCTTAACTATTACTCGGAGAACCAGTGAGTCGCTAGATAACAAATACATCTCAAGAACACTATTTACATTATTCAGTCTTTTGTCCTCATCTTTGTTGCCATTTGTACATTTCGGCCGTTATACGCGCCGGCCTTCTTCAGGTGTTAGAAATTTCGAACCGAACCAAACCCTTTATTACAATCACTGGGGTATTTACAGTATTGACATTATTCGGACTATTTTCCTCATCTTTGTTGCCATTTGTACTACATTTCGGCCGTTATACGCTCCGGCCTTCTTCGAGTGCTAGAAATTTTGAACCGAACCTTGTATTACAAACACTGGAATATGTTATTCTCATCTCTTGCGTAGAGCTTTGCCATGTGACCTTAAGAACACATGGCCCAGTTAGTTCCTGTGACCAAAATTAGGTTGTGAGTTCAATATCAGGCTACAGCAGTGGTGAACAAGTAACATAGAGGGTTAGAGGGAGATAACTAATGACTACCAAAAGAGGCTCTATGCAATGTATGAGAAGGATATACCCCGGCGATCGTAATAAACGGTTCGGCAAAGATGAGGACAATAGTCCGAATGATGTAAATAGTATAAATAATACCTCATCTCAGAAATATAGATAAATGCATCTCAAGAACTATTGAATTAGATATTTTAAAAGACATTATGTTATAATAGATTACTACAGAAACTCTCTCGCTATGGGATCACAGAAGGCTCTCCTCGGTTATAAAGTCCTTTCTAACTGGTAGTTCCATGAAGTTAGTTGTTGGAGATTGTAGCTGTTGGGATGTTGAAGAAAACATAAGAGATGGATGAGAATCAAGTAGATAAAAGATGGCAATTGACGTTGCATTTAAACTGTTGGAGATTATGCCTATCAGGAAAGAATGCATCTGGAAGTGAGAAAAGAAACTCTTAGAGTAGAAGAGGTGGTTACATTTAACTACTTCGACTGTAAAATGGTGGGAACTTAAAGCGAATTTAGTAACACGAGTAAATACATGTGTTTGTGGTACCAGAGAAAAAAGTATATCAGAGAAGTTACCATGAAAATAGTTGTAGAAAAGACAGAGGGAAGCCGCATCACGTGGGTGAAGAAATGACTGAAGGCAAGCTGCCAAGTCAGCATATATTATATTGCAGATTCTTCTTACGACCTTACCTGAGAGTATAATCGATCATTTCTCAATATCTATGCTGGTAATACAACAGAATATGGGTGCATTTCTAAAACTCTGGACCAAAGAGTGACAGCTGATCTCTCATATGATCTAGCACTAATAGGTCAATGGCTCAAAAACCAAACTAGTGACATTCTATCATCGCCGATCGGAACGAAGATATCACCGATTGAGATGAACGGCTTTTCGCCTAGGGAGGCTTTGTACCTTAAGCACCCAGTAGAGCCCAAATGAAGCTCGTGGATACGATTCATCGCTAAAGATGCTGTGAAAATGGTCGCTTCATTTCAGTAAGTACCTGGTTCCTCGCGATATCTTCTACCTTTACAAGAGCCATACCAATTTGAAAAAGGAGTTAGTCAGTTAAATGCCATACATGATACACGCTTTGGGCGATCATGTCTCGAAAGAGACATGGCTGACTGGACAGAAGATTATTCCACAGTAGGTTGCCATTGCTTTCTGCGGTACAATGGTTGCCAGCCAAGGCTACAAAACCCAATCTGTTCTGTCATTTGACTCATAGCTAGAGGGGGGAAAAGAGGTATTATATTATTAAGTAGTTATTAGTAAGGGATTAGTTTATTACTTCATAACAATATAAAACTGATCCCCCACTTTATGCCCAGTATAAACCTTAATCATGTTTTCAACTATTATGTTAAGTGCCATACGTGATATCCGCTTCGGGGGATCATGTCTCGAAAGAGATATGACTGACTGGACAGAAGATTATCACGGAGTAGGTTGCCATTCTTTCTACTGTAGAATGGTTGCCAGCCAAGGCTACAGAACGCAATCTGTCCTATTATTTAACCCATAACTGGAGGACAGAGACGAATTAATACCTTTCCCAAGGGTATTTGTGCGTAAGTGAATTCAAGGAATTCTACTGGAATTCGAACTCGGCTCCTCGATTTGTCGATATCCACTGCACCACAAAGCACATCGTGAAAATGGAGTACTTCTGACATATATGGGCAGGATGTGGAAAGTCTTCACTTTTCAGTCCCGACAGAACCCAAAACGGTCTCCACGTCCTTGAGCGTGATGAATTATTTTCCACCCTGCAGCCTTTTTCTCACAGGCTAAACGTTGCAAGCCTTCCACGGATCTATCAGTATTTCCATGAAAAGGGATCAGACGAACTACATTCCTTAACGCCATCAGTTTTTACCTTCAAGGCTAAGGCTCGTCGTGCGACTCCAATTATAGCGAACTACCTTCATTATCTTCGTATATTATTGGTAGGAAGTAAATTTCACTTGAGCAGTTTCTTCATACGAACTGCAGCTCTGTGGAATCGATTACAAGAAAGTGTTTTCCCGATCACTATATAGCTCTCTGGTGGCCCCTATATACGAATTTCCTCGAGCCACAAGATTAGCAACTAGGTCCCACCCTTTTGCTGTGAAACTAATAAAATGTAAACGCAAATTCTACACTTCTTTTCTCGCAATTCCCGCCTGTGGAATTTTACTTGCTTCCCCGACAGCTACAATCTCTAAGAATTTAAATGTAAAGTTAATAGTCATCTCCTATCTAACTGATTTGCATCCTCTCTCTCATGCTCCTTTCTCCGTTCACTCCTCTCTCATCAGTATTCTCATTGTTCTCTTACCCACTTCCTCATACCCCCTATAACCTGCCACACTTTCTCCTAACTTTCCTCCTATGTAGCCCCTTGCGCATCAGTGGCAGTAAACTGCCTTACTTAGGGCGATATGATTATAAAAAAATGCTATACTATTATAACGTGGATTAAAGTAGGGGATCAATTCTACATTACAATCAATATATAAACTGATCCCTTCAGTCATCCTTCTCTCATGTTCCTTTCTCTGTCCTCTCCACACTCATCAGAATTCTCATCCTTCATTTACCCACTTCCTGACAACCCCCCTATAACCTGTCACACTTTCTCACAACTTTCCTCCTATGTAGCCCCCTGCACACCAGTGGCAGTAAACTGCCTTGCTTGGGGCGATATAATTATAAAAATAAATCTAATGTTAAACGTTATCATCTCCGCACATTTGCATAAACTATGCCTCTTGCCCTGTAGGATCTACCCCGAGTAGTTGAACAGAGGGAGTATGATGATGATTGCCACATTCAGCCTAGTCGAGTTGAGCCAACTACCTCCCCGACGGAGAAAGCTTCAGTGGGATTTATTTAAGGGCAGGGTCCCAAGTCCTATCCTGTTATTTAACCCATAACTGAAGGGAAAGGACGGATTAATACCTTTCCTAAGGGTAGGGATGCTGCTGCGGATATCGTGGACTGAGCATGCAAGCAACGATGAGGTTTCGGAAAGAATGGCAACAAAAAGGAAATTGATACTGAGCATCAGGAAGAGACAACTGAAGTTCCTGGGACACGCAATGAGGAAGGAGAGCTTGGAGAACCTGATACTGACTGGACAGATAGAAGGAAAAAGAGACTGAGGAAGGCAGCGGATAACATATTTGCAGGGCCAGATCAGGTGGGTGACGGAACCGGGGTTGCCAGGAGCAACAGGAGCAAACATACTAAGAGCCACAAGGGATAGGGAGACGTGGAGAACCATGATCGCCTATGTCCTGAAGGAACAGGGCACATAGAAGAAGAAGAAGAAGGGTACCAGCGCGTAAGTGAATGCAGGTCATCCAAGTGGAATTCGAACTCGGTTCAGCGATTTCTCATTCCAAGCCGACATCCACTGCACCATAACGCACATCCGTCACTAAACGCTTACAGCACCTGGTATTCCCAAGCGGTCACCTATCTAAGTACTGACCAGGCTTAACGTTGCTTAACTTCGGTGATCTAACAAGAACCAGTGTATTCAACCTGATATGACCGTAAGCACGCACATCCATCAATAAACGCTTTCAGCACCTGGTATTCTCAAGTAGTCACCCATGTAAGTACTGACCAGGCTCAACGTTGCTTAACTTCCGTGATCTAACGAGAACCGGTGTACCGTAAGCATGCACATCCGTCAATAAATACTTTCAGCACCTGGTATTCCCAAGTAGTCACCCATGTAAGTACTGACCAGGCTCAACGTTGCTTAACTTCCGTGATCTAACGAGAACCGGTGTACCGTAAGCACGCACATCCGTCAATAAACGCTTTCAGCACCTGGTATTCCCGAGTAGTCACCCATGTAAGTACTGACCAGGCTCAACGTTGCTTAACTTCCGTGATCTAACGAGAACCGGTGTACCGTAAGCACGCACATCCGTCAATAAATGCTTTCAGCACCTGGTATTCCCGAGTAGTCACCCATGTAAGTACTGACCAGGCTCAACGTTGCTTAACTTCCGTGATCTAACGAGAACCGGTGTACCGTAAGCACGCACATCCGTCAATAAATGCTTTCAGCACCTGGTATTCCCGAGTAGTCACCCATGTAAGTACTGACCAGGCTCAACGTTGCTTAACTTCCGTGATATAACGAGAACCGGTGTACCGTAAGCACGCACATCCGTCAATAAATGCTTTCAGCGCCTGGTATTCCCAAGTAGTCACCCATGTAAGTACTGACCAGGCTCAACGTTGCTTAACTTCCGTGATATAACGAGAACCGGTGTATTCAACGTGATATGACCGTAAGCATACAGAGGGAGCATCATTGTAAAACAATTTTATTCCCTCTATTTGCTGACATAAAGTGGAAATATTATATTCAATCAGTTCCTTAGTTCCACCTTCACGACTAAGACCCGACATGCCATGCATAGTGTATCGAACAGCCCTCATCCTCTTCGTGTTTCATAAGTGAGATGTAAGTTCCCCTCAAGCATCTTTAGACGAACCGCTGCTCCAAAGAAAATGCTTCCCGTGATCACGACAATTTTAATCTGTTCAAGTCTAGGGTTAAGCGTCATCTTTCCCACATTTCCGTATAAATTCTGCTTCTTACTCTTTAACCCTCTACCTCGAGTGGCTCCCGGGCCTTGCACAGGGTTTACATCACTGTAAATAAACAAAAAGCACCTGTGCTACGCTCACTCAGCAAGATACACATTCTCAGAGGAGATGATTTGCACCTGCAATGTCACTCGTAGAACACAATTATCTTGGCTTAATCTCAAAAGACAACCTTGGCTTAATCTCAAAAAACGACTTAGTAATAGCTTTAAGCAAAACGACAGTCTAAAAAGATTTTATCGGCAAATATCTTATTCATCCGTTCTCTCTCACGCTTTTTCTTACTCTCCCTCTCTGTCATTATATATATATATATATATATATATATATATATATATATATATTCTAAACATGAACTGTTAAATATAAGAGACAATGAATGTCTATTATGCTTAATCATGAGCCGTTCTAAACATCGTATTTTCGTTGAAATAAAGACAAAAATTCTCCAACATTTGGATAATTTTTTTTATTAAGTTGGTTCAATTTACATGCGTGTTCAGAGATTGTATCTCTGGTACTAATAATAAACCCACTACATATATTGGTTTTACTACAACCACGCTCTCCCGTAGACATACCTGTCACCTTTCTGATCAGAGTACAATTAAACAACATTTCTTAGAAAAACAGCCATGTAAGTAATATCAGACAGATTTCAGTCAACAATACAATAATCCTCACTCATACACACAGTAAAAATAACCTTCAGATATTGGAGGCCATCTACATTAAATCCAAACAACCCACACTTAATAAAATCACGTTTAAATCTGGTCATAACACATTACATTGCATTTGAATGTTTGGTTCTGTTAACATTTCGAGCTCTCACGTGGTGTGACGTCATAGAACCGCATTACAAATTTGCGAACTGCGTTTGCTATTTTTGGTAACTGTTGCCGTTGCTTAGCGGAGTTTTATGTCAACACAAGAAAAAATCGTCGCTGATGATGGATGTTTTTATGTTAACGTCCTTGTAACCTCTCTGAAGATGGCTCGTGTGAGCCGAAAGCTTAGAACCAACTTAATAAACAATTATCCAAATGTTGGAGAATTTTTGTCTTTATTTTCACCTGAAATTAAAGCCAAAATACGATGTTTAGAACGGCTCATGATTAAACATAATAGACATTCATTGCCTCTTACATTTAACAGTATATGTTTAGAAAATTATCTTCTGCCTCGATATACTATATATATATATATATATATATATATATATATACATATATTATTAAGTAATTCATAGTGGATGCGCACTGCTAATGAGTCCCAAATATAGGACGAAACGGCCGTCCAGTGCTTTCTGCATTCTGTTGAGGTCGAATAAAAAGCTCGATGAATTACTTAATAATTGTTCAAATCCTCCTACTACTTCTGTTGATATATATATATATATATATATATATATATATATATATATATATATATATATGAATTGAAATACAACAAGATGAATAGAATAAATAAAGAACAGGTGTAAAAAATTGACTTCAATATCACATATTTCACTTTTATAAGTTTCTTCAAAGATTTGTTCAGACGAATGTTTTAAAACTTTATTTTTTTTTAAATTCAAAGAGACGATATGTTGTTTGAGGTTTGATTTTCTTTACTTATTCTATTCATATCTGGTCAGACACCCCTGCTGTTCATCTCAGGGTTCGCGACCGGCTCCAAAGTGATTGGTAATTTGATTGGTTTCGACCTAGCAGCTCGACTCCAGCCACTTTCTCACCGGCGGGATGTGGCTTCCCTCTGTCTCTTCTACAATCATTTTCATGGGTTTTGCCCCGACGAACTTAGATCACTCGTGCCCCCTACACAAGAATTTACTTGAGCAACCAGACTGGCAACAAGGTCCCACCCAGTTACAGTTACATCTAGCAAATGCAGCCGACAGTTCTACGGCAACAGCTTCTTTTCTCGCACTTCCCGTCCGTGTAACTCCCTTCCGTATACTTGCTTTCCTGACAGCTACAACCTCCAGGAGTTTAAATGCAATGTCAATTCCCATCTCTTATCCACTTGACTCCAGTCCTTTCCTCATCCCCCCTACTTCATCCCGTGTATCATGTTCTTTTCCTTTCTCACTCTACCTTCGCAACTATCATCACACCTGTATTTCCATCGTCTCTCCGACACACCCTGGAACTGCTTCATTCTTTTTGTTCGCTATCCTCTTGCTGAAACTTTGACTCTCTTATGTAGCCCCATGCGCATCAGTGGCGGTACCGCCTTGTTTGGAGTAAAATGATTAAATATACACTGCCGGCCATATTTATTAGGCCACCCCAGTGTTTTAAAAAATGATGTACTTCATATTATTTTTTTAGTATTTATTGCCAAGTGAATAACTGAAAGATTAAATCATAAATTAATAAAATCTTCCTTGTCGGTCGTTTTTAATAAAACATGTTCAAGAAAAGATTGCTGCCCAACTATATATATATATATATATATATATATATATATATATATATATACACACACACACACATATATATATATATATGCATACATATAGTCATCCACAGACAGATCTGTTTCGCTGTATCACAGCTCATCAGTAAAGTTCGACATACGATTACTTCTAACTAAGATTGAAACCCGACCGAATTGACATATTCTGTTTGATGTGTGTTAAGGTTTTTGAAATATTGTCTTATTTCTTTTCTTTTTTTAACACTCTACAATGTGGTTCGGGAAGTCCTTATTCATGAGAGTCTGCTTAATATTCTTTAGTTCAGAGTAAAATAACTTTTTTGTGGAGGAGTTGATTTTTGCTCGGTTAATTAAGTTGTGTATAAGTGCTATATTATAGTAATTAGGACATTCACTCTCATAGGTGAGAGGGTAAGAGTTTTTGCTGGTTGTTTTTTTTATATGGGGAGGTAGTGAATGTTTTTTATATGGGGAGGTAGTGAATGTTTTTTATATGGGGAGGAAGTTTTTTAGGGGTGAATGTTTTTTATATGGGGAGGTAGTGAATGTTTTTTATATGGGGAGGTAGTGAATGTTTTTTATATGGGGAGGTAGTGAATGTTTTTTATATGGGGAGGTAGTGAATGTTTTTTATATGGGGAGGTAGTGAATGTTTTTTATATGGGGAGGTAGTGAATGTTTTTTATATGGGGAGGTAGTGAATGTTTTTTATGATGGGGAGGGGTAGTGAATGTTTTTTATATGGGGAGGTAGTGAATGTTTTTTATATGGGGAGGTAGTGAATGTTTTTTATATGGGGAGGTAGTGAATGTTTTTTATATGGGGAGGTAGTGAATGTTTTTTATATGGGGAGGTAGTGAATGTTTTTTATATGGGGAGGTAGTGAATGTTTTTTATATGGGGAGGTAGTGAATGTTTTTTATATGGGGAGGTAGTGAATGTTTTTTATATGGGGAGGTAGTGAATGTTTTTTATATGGGGAGGTAGTGAATGTTTTTTATATGGGGAGGTAGTGAATGTTTTTTATATGGGGAGGTAGTGAATGTTTTTTATATGGGGAGGTAGTAAGAATGTTTTTTATATGGGGAGGGGTAGTGAATGTTTTTTATATGGGGTTTTTTAGTGAATGGGGAGGGGTAGTGAATGTTTTTTATATGGGGAGGTAGTGAATGTTTTTTATATGGGGAGGTAGTGAATGTTTTTTATATGGGGAGGTAGTAAATGTTTTTTATATGGGGAGGTAGTGAATGTTTTTTATATGGGGAGGTAGTGAATGTTTTTTATATGGGGAGGTAGTGAATGTGTTATTGTCTGTTAAGGAAAGGGATTTTGTTATCTTGGTTAAGTTCGTATGTAAACTTGAGAACAGAGATCTTTTGAAAGTTTTTTTTAGATTCATTATTTCTTCTATATGTGTAACTAATATACGAATATCATCCACATATCGTACGTATATATATATATATATATATATATATATATATATATATATACATACATACATATATATATATATACATACATACATATATATATATATATATATATACATACATATATATATATATATATATATATATATGTATGTATGTATATATATATAAATTTATTTGTAAATGTAACTTTGTCTCTGTGTGTGTGTGTGTGTGTGTGTGTGTGTGTGTGTATCCGTTACCTATAGACTCCGAAACAGCGGAACCAATTTTCTTGAAAATTTACACAGTTGTACTATAAACATCTGCGAGTGTTCTTACCTCGGTTTTGCGTCGAGGTACCCCCGATAAATATCGAAAATCGATAATCGGAAAAATCGTGTTATAGAAGGATTGGTCCGATATTAATCAAATTTAATACACTCATAGACAAAGACATAAGAGACGATATTTAGAAGTTTCAAGGTTGCAATTCTTACAATAGTGCAGAAAATCGATAATATATATATATAAAAGCTTTCATTACACCCGAGCAACGCCGGACTATACTGCTAGTATATATATATACACACCAAGGTAATTTATTTATGACAAGAAACACAATTGTACAGGGCATTGAAATTCTTAGACTATATTAGTCATCGCGAGTTTAGATTTGAAATTGTTATTATTAGAAGCAACAAGTTTTGCGTCTTGCATGGTGGCAACGTCTCTTCATTCTAAGGGTACCGGGTTGGTATTTTCCTGGTTGCTGCTTCAGACAGGTAGTTAGGAGCCTGAACTCTTGCGTAGTGTCTTGAGAAGGTGCTCTGATCAATAGTTGAATAATATAAGGGTTTCTTGTAGTGCCATGCCGTGCATGGATGGGTGTCCATGCATGAAACTCTGGTGGGTAACCCCGAGGCCGCATTATGCTGCAGTTCCAGTCTCCATCCTACATATGCTGCATACAGCGACCAACTGATTCTACTCTGTACCTCTTTTTTAATATACACACTATGAATACACGCAAACAAAATAGCAAAACTAAACCAGCTAATCAGAAAACGCCCAAACCTGTCAGCATATCCTTCGCAAACATAGGAGGTATACGTACTAACTTTTAAAGCGTAGAATCATTCTTTAAAACAAACTCATCTGGCAACTTAGCTCCCTGTGAAACTAACCTTAACCCTTCCATCCCCACTTCTGAGTTATACGTTCCTGGTTACCTTCCCCTCTTCAGGAAGAACTCGAATGTACATATGTATGGGCTTGGTATTTGTGTCATTGGTCATCTCCCTCTAGCTAGGATGATCTCTCTTGAATCCCTAGATCATTTTTCATGGGTTTCCGTCTCTCGTTTAGCTATCTCTTCTTTCTCTACCGCTCCTCCTCATCTCCCGACTGTTCCGTTCTTGAGAGCATCTCCGAAAATATCGATAAGGCTATTTCTTGACTTTTTTCTTATCCCCCCACTCTCGAATTGATAAATCTAATGTCACTTTGCAAGACACACTTTGGGAATAAATACAAGCTGCTTGGCAGGAGATACCATTAGATACATTGAAGAAGCTTGTGACGACAATGCCTGACAGAATGAAGGCTGTAATCAAAGCAAAAGGCTATTATACTAAATATTAAATTTATTCTGTAACAAGTATTTTTTCTTGTTAAATCATTTGTTGAGTAAATCAAATAAAATTACTTTATTAAATAGTATATTTTCTGTAAATATACCTCATAAAAGATAAAATAGTTCTTGTTCTGATACTTTTGCTTTGTACTGTATATATATATATATATATATATATATATATATATATATATATATATATACTAGGTGCGATTGGTAAATTGTCGCAATTATTTTATTATTTCAAAGCGAAAGTCTATTACACTAAATATTAAATTTATTTTGTAACAAGTATTTTTTTATTCTTAAACCATTTCTTGAGTAAATCAAATAAAATTAAATTGTTTTCTGTCAATATGCCCCATTAAAGATAAAATAGTTCTTGTCCTAATACTTTTGCACAGTACTATATGTATATATATATATATATTAGAGAAAATTTTCAAAATTCAAAGGTGTCGGATGTACATTTCGACATAGGATCTCTAATAGAGATTCTACGTCACGTCAGCGACATTGTTTTGTTCCAAATGGCGAATGCCCTGGGGTAAAGTGTGGAAGGGGCCAGGTTAACAACGGTCACAAAGTAGAACAGGACAGAGCTGGTAGTGGCGGGGTTACAGGGTGTAGAGACAAGAGGTAGACGGGGTATCATATATCAAATGGTAGAGGCTAGTGAATGCTTACAGGGGTTTGAAACGGTATATTTAGGAGGGGGAGGAATAGATTTAAATGTAATATCTTAAAATTTTTAATTAAGTTTATTCATTACAGGAAGTCATGAATTTAAAGTTATTAAAGAAATATATATATATATATATATACACACACACATCTATATATATAGGGATTTGGTAAAGGCGTTCATATTTTATAAAGATAGACAACTAAAGGAGTTAAATTACTTTTTTAAGGTTAAGATTTTGAGCTGTTTGAAGAGTTGTATTTAGGCGGGAAAAATGGGTTTCAATATAAGATTTTAAAAATTTTTATTTAAGTTTATTTAATTAAACCTTTTAGGTAGAAGCGGGCAAAATGCTAATTACAGGAAATTATCAGTTTAAAAATTATTAGAGAAAATATATATATATATATATATATATATATATATATATATGTGTGTGTGTGTGTGTTAACCAAGGAAAAAGGGGTTTAGTAAAAAAATCCATATTTTCTAAAGATAGGCAATTAAAGGAGCTTGGTATAGGAAGGTAGGGGGGTTAAAATACTTTTTAAGGTTAACGTTAGGGTAAAATTAAGATTAAAACTTAAATTGAATCCTTTTAATTTATATTCTAACATCTAGCAAACGTGGATTTAAATTCTAAATTTAAATATTCAGAAATTTGCCTTGTGGCGGCACTTACTGATGAATTCTCTCCTAAGATTCAGTAGCCGGTGTTGGTGGGGGTATTTTAATATTGAAATTTTTTCCAGTAAACATAGACAGCACCTATCACGAAAATTCCTCGAAATAAGGGCTGAACCTATCAGTTTCCAGCTAATTTCAGGATCCAGCGCTTCCTCTTTCATTTTCCATAATGCTCGCGAAAGATATAAGACTCCGATTGCTTTTATATATATATATATATATATATTGACAACAATTTTTCTTTCAAACTTATTTTAGTTTAATAATATCGACGACATATGTTTATAGAATCTTTTATATATATATATATATATACCAACCTGAATATTCGAGAAATCTTGTTACGAACATGCTACCCCTATATACAAGGGAAAGCCGTCGATGGATCTGGCGCGTCTTAACCATCCGACCACGAAGGAATTCGTAGTTAGACAAGGCTGAATTAAGTCATATACATACGGAAAACCCTGATTTTTCCAAATGTCCATAACTGTTCTGGTTTGTATCCTAATGTAAACAAATGTAGACACAGATATTTGTATGCCCATAGATCAGAAGTAGAATCGCCGACTAACGCCAATTCAGTCGAGTTTCAATCCTGGGTAGAAACTGGCATTTGGATGTCTAAGCCGTACTGATGAGCTGTGATACAGCGAAACAGTTCTGTCTGCGAATCACTATATATATATATATATATATATATATATATGCGGATGACTATATATATATATATATAGATATAGTCATCCGCATGTCTGTCTGCGGATGACTATAGTATTTACGCTCTCACACCCTGATTGAGCACTCTGGAAGAGTGGGAGACTTTGTATACAGTAGCTACTCCGGCATATACGCATCGCTCATTCGATAATGAATTGGAGCACATTGGAGCCTTCTTCTACCGGACGCTCGTGGCCTAGGGGTAGAATCGCCGACTGACGCTGATTCGGTTGGGTTTCAATCCTGGGTTAAGAAGTCTAAGCCGTATTGATGAGCTGTGATACAGCGAAACAGATCTGTCTGCGGATGACTATAGTATATATATATATATATATATATATATATATATATATATATAATGCATCCAAACCGGTATATAAAAGTGTATCTTTCTTTCCGGAATTATGTCTGCAGAAGAATTGTACAAAAATGGCTTATGTTTTCCATTTCAAACATGTACTAAAATAAAAACCAGTTACATGCAGACAATTAGGAATATTAAATGAGTGGGAAACTGTATGACACGACGTCCACAAATAAACTGATAAACACAGTTGCTATTTCTTGTTTGCTCGTTTTTGTTTTTCTCACTCGTTTCAGAAAACGAATGCGTACAAATTTCCGCTTATAGATGCACGCATGCGCACAGTGTCAAAAATGCTGGAATAATGCCGCCTTCCAAAATAAAATTGAAATTGCCTAAAAAAAGAAGTTCTATTCACACCCACACATCAATATATGAAAGATTCTAACCTAGGGTCGACCGTCCACTATTTTTCATGAGTTCTTGAAATAAATAAATCTGAACATGCGCAAAACAAACTTATTTTCCCCCCAAAATATGTCTAAATTTATTTAATATTCATTCAGACACAGGCCTGTCACAAACGTATGAAGTCTTATCTTTCTCTTATTATTATTATTATTATTATTATTATTATTATTATTATTACTATTATTATTATTCTTATTCTTATTCTTATTCTTATTCTTATTCTTATTCTTCTTCTTCTTCTTCTTATTCTTCTTCTTCTTATTCTTATTCTTATTCTTATTCTTCTTCTTCTTCTTCTTCTTCTTCTTCTTCTTCTTATTATTATTATTATTATTATTATTATTATTATTATTATTTTGTCATTTTTCATCGTATTCCCATTTCTGCTACGGTCGCACTACCAGTCACGTCTACAGGAAGACCTAAGGCAGGTCGTGGCGTATTGTTATGGCCCCATTTCATGTTTTTTTATATCTCCCCTATCATCCCTAGCGTTACATAGATAAAGTTTTCCTTAGTGTGTGGGCCGTACTTAACAAGACAATTTTTTGTATATCTCTTAAGCTGGGGTTTCCAGGGATTCTTTCAATGTGTTGTTTTGTTCCATTTTTTATCATTCCAAGTGCACCTACTATCACTGGCACGACTCTTGTTTTCAATTTCCACATTTTTTTTTATTTCAATTTCCAGGTCTTTATATTTTGACAGTTTTTCGAATTCCTTCATTGCTATGTTACAATCCGCTGGACAAGCCATATCAATTAATAGGCAAGTTTTTTCTTCTTGTTTTTTAACAATAATTTGCGGCGTATTTGTTTCAATTTTATTATTATTATTATTATTATTATCTTTGATTTCTGTTTTATAGATATTTTCTTCCGGGTCCCAACCAGTGACCTAAACTCGGAAATGGTTTCATTTCTTATTCCACTGATAATTTTTGTAAAAGTAAAAAATGAAACTAAGATCACCCACATTTTACACAGATAAAGATCTTCGTAATGTGTGAGTTGTACTTGTGAATACAAGTTTTTGTATTTCTTTAAGGCTTGGGTCACCAGGAATCCCTTCAGTGAGTCCATCAGACCTTTTTCTAATCAATACGAAGACTCCAAATACAACGGTAATTATTGATACCCTGATGAGTCACACTTATTTTAGGTTTTCACTTCAAGACTTTTGTATTTCGATAGTTTTTTTTAAGATTTTCAAAGATAGATTACAATCTGCATGGACTGCCATGTCAATAAAAAAGCACATTGTGTTCTTGTGGTCTTTGATTACAATGTCTGGCCGATTAGCTTTGATTGTGCTGTCTCTGTGTATTGAAAAGTCCCATAAAATTGTTAAACGTCACATCTCTGTAATAGGGTCCCCTGGGTGATGTTCATACATACCAGTTTCTTGTAGTTATCTTTCTTGCATACATCGCTTTGCAGATATCGATCCAACCTATCGTATTATTAATATTATTATTATTATTATTATTATTATTATTATTATGACATTTTTATCATAATTCGATTTCTGCTATGGTCACACTACTTACCAAGTCTGCGGAAAGACTTATGGCAGGTGGTGTTATGTGGTTATGTCTTCCGAGTTGAAATTAATTCCGTGTTATTACTGAAACCAATTCTTGAAATTAGCTCCGAGTTTAAATTAATTCCGTAACCACATATATATATATATATATATATATATATATATATATATAAATAATTAGGCAGGCACGTTATTTTATGGTAAATCGGAAGTGTAAGCCTATTTCGGAAACTGATGATGGTTCGCCTGAAATAGGCTTACACTTCCGATTTACCATGAAATAACGTGTCTGCCTAATTATTTTCTTATATATATATATATATATATATATATATATATATATATATATAATACCGGCCATAATTATTAGGTTTAAAAAAATGATTTATTACATATTATTTTTTAGTATCTATTGCCAAGTGAATAATTGTAAATGAAAATAGAATGGTTCTTTTGTTAATACTGCACAATAACATGTGCATCAAATGAATTTATAAATATTCAAGAGACAAGTAATCAATAACAAAAAAGCGCTCAATACTTAAGCAGAGCAGAATAAGTAAATTAAACCCAGTGAGCCAACAAACCTACCAATGTTTCACTTAAACGGATCTTCAGGGAAAGCTGGAGCCAGCGTTCCCTGAAGATCCGTTTAGGTGAAATCTTGGTAGGTTTGTTGGCTCACTAGGTTTAGCTTATATATATATATATATATATATATATATATATATATATATATATATATATATATATAAAGAGAGAGAAAAGGAAGCAAGGAGAGAGAGATACATACATCGATATACACACACACATATAAATACAAGGTGTCACCAAAATGTATGTACACGTTAAATAATTGTAATGTCAGTGTTTAT
The DNA here is from genome assembly GCA_037127315.1 of Ascarosepion bandense. Lineage (NCBI taxonomy): Eukaryota > Metazoa > Mollusca > Cephalopoda > Sepiida > Sepiidae > Ascarosepion > Ascarosepion bandense. The sequence continues at coordinate 43,170 of JBBBDQ010002065.1, read as the reverse complement.
TAAAATACATAACATTTTCAAAATAAAATAGAATCGACACACATTATTTTATTGTTTTGTCAATGTCTGTTTTCAAACTAACGAACGTTCTGCTCTAGGCACTGCTGACAACGCGAAGCAATGGAATTGCAAATATCACAAGACAATTTGTCTGGTATTTGAGTGCATTCTTTTTCAATAGCTGCTCTCAATTCAGCGACTGTTGCAAGTTTGTTAGATTAGACTTTATCTTTTAGGCATCCCCAGTGCCGTGCTTAGCAATATCGTGGCCCCCTCGCAGAATGCGTCTTGCGGCCCCTCTACCCGCAGAATGCAACTTGCGCCTCCCCGAACATACTGAACCCACAATAAATGGCACTTTAAACAATAAATGGTACTTTAAACAAAATAACATACTCTCAGAACCCAAATATTCCGTGATCACTAAAAAAATGGATAAAAATCGCGAAATTGGCGATATTTTGAAGCTATACATTACGAACGTTATCCTGATTATATAGATATAATCAAGAACAAAAGTTGGATATTATATATATATATATATTAAAAAAGGATTAATTCAAAGATGTTGAATGGCCATTTCGATATGAAGATCCCCACGGGGGATAACACATCACCTCAGCAACAGAAAAATCCTTTCAGAAACTGGAGAAAAATTAAAAATTTTTATTACGAAAATGTGTGTCATTCGGCAGATACGGGTCGCAGGTTCGAATCCTGCCGAATGACACACATTTTCGTAATAAAAATTTATCGTAAATAATCAGGCAGGTAGATATAAATATATAATACTGTTTAATTAAAAAAATAAAAACAGAATATCTACTTAAATACGAGTATCGATAAAAAAATAATGTTCAAACAATTCATTTCAAATTGTCGGTTGTTTATAAACAAATTTCGTTAAAATTCGTTAATTTTCTTAACATGTTTATATATATATATTTCTATAAAAGTGTATTTCTGTACTTTCATAGTGTTTTGACTCCCTTTTCGAGGTTAACTATTTTCCCATACCTTGGACCCTAACAGGTGCTACCTCTCCGGGTCATAGTGGACCTGGGAACAAAAGCAATTAAGAGGTAGTTCCATGCTCCTCACAATCTCCCAATCAGAGGCCTTGCTGCCGGATGCAGTTTGTCGTCATGACCAGGACCATCGCAGGGAATTAAAGAAAGCAGGAGTGAATAATGTACCAGAGCAGGCGTCTATAACAGGGATTGACTGACCGCCCTAGCAGACAAGCATACTCGAGTAGGAGTGAACAATCATTAACTATAATTGCCAATTTTGCCATGCAAGCCATTCTCTGTATGCGGACAATCTGAACAAACAAAGAAATAATATGTTACTGAGAGTTTTATGTTCCTTCAGGAAGTTAGGAATTCAAAATGATCGGATGTCATGCAAATTTAGTAGGAATTCAAAATGATCGGATGTCATGCAAATTTAGTAGGAATACAAAATGATCGGATGTCATGCAAATTTAGTAGGAATTCGAAATGATCGGATGTCATGCAAATTTAGTAGGAATTCAAAATGATCGGATGTCATGCAAATTTAGTAGGAATACAAAATGATCGGATGTCATGCAAATTCTGTAGGAATTCAAAATGATCGGATGTCATGCAAATTCTGTAGGAATTCAAAATGATCGGATGTCATGCAAATTTAGTAGGAATTCAAAATGATCGGATGTCATGCAAATTCTGTAGGAATTCAAAATGATCGGATGTCATGCAAATTTAGTAGGAATTCAAAATGATCGGATGTCATGCAAATTCTGTAGGAATTCAAAATGATCGGATGTCATGCAAATTCTGTAGGAATTCAAAATGATCGGATGTCATGCAAATTTAGTAGGAATTCAAAATGATCGGATGTCATGCAAATTTAGTAGGAATACAAAATGATCGGATGTCATGCAAATTTAGTAGGAATTCAAAATGATCGGATGTCATGCAAATTTAGTAGGAATTCAAAATGATCGGATGTCATGCAAATTTAGTAGGAATTCAAAATGATTGGATGTCATGAAAATTTAGTAGACAGGCTGGAAATCTCAGTAAAGTAAAATTTTACTTGATGGCGACTCACTTCTTGCAATTCATTAGCTTCCCAACCCGGATGATGATAGACAAAAATAGATGTGTTCATTTGAATCTCCAAAGTTATGATCGGACCAGGTTAAATAACTTTTCCAGAGATTGGTATTAAAATTCCTTCACCATAGTTGCAATATAACACACAGGTGGGCTGCGTGAGTTTAAAAAAAGAAAAAAAAGAAAAAAAACAAATATATCTGTTCTGGCGTCTGCAACAGGGATTAGCTAACCACCTAACAGTCATAGTCGATTACGCGCGACCAGATAATACATACATATATATTTTAAATCATTTCACCCTAAGCAAGGCGATACCGCCACTGATGCGCAGGGGGTTACAAAAGAGAGTAAAAAACGTATTTAAATTATTCGGACTATTGTCCTTATCTTTGTTGCCATTTGTACAATGTTTTCGCCGTTGTACGCTCGGGCATCTACAGGTCCTCGAACTGAACCCTTTACAATCACTGGGGTATATGAACTCCATTCCTTGTGTAGTAGTACCGCTTTTGGTAGTCATGAGTTAACTCCCTCTAATCCTGGAATGGAGTTCATGTATCACAGCTCATCAGTAGGGTTATATATATATATATATATATATATATATATATATATATATATATATATATTGTTATTTTTAGAAATACCGTAAAAATTAGTTACTCCTGCACTCATCATATGGACAATATTATCAATTCACATAACAATCAAATTTTAACGAGTTTAGATTAAAAAAAAATACAAAAACTGGAATTTTAAATTCTTGTAATTTTAGATCCGTAAACAACTTTCCACTGGAATGTCAATGTAGATCTACCCAGGTAATCTACAAAATACAAATCTCCTGAACTAACAACAAGAAAAATGACCAAACTTATATATATATATATATATATATATATATGGAGAAATATATTCAGTGTTCATGCATTTTCTGTTCATGAGCAAAATATTCCTGTTTTTATTGTAATATCAATTTTTGTTTTTTCGGGATCAAAGTGTTTATCGCGCTAAAAATGTTGAATACAGTGCTGTCTTTCTCTTAGATTAATTGCCAATCACTGC